>JANRGW010038078.1:0-22086 GCA_024733675.1 Psilopsiagon aymara | reverse complement strand
GCTTTATTCCCAAATCCAGGAGGACTGAGTATCGCCAATAGGTCTATGAAAGTCTGTAACTAGATGCCCAAGATCAGATTGTATTACAGTTTATACAAGCAACATCCCAAGATTCTTCTGATGGCTAGGACACATAATACAGATCAATCACTCACTAAAAAATGTTATGGTTTGTGAAATGGTCTGAGCTCAGAGACCTACACTGGTAATACGAAGAGGAATTTACAAAGACACTGAGTCCTACTCTAAATGTCAAAGTGATAGTATGAACTTTTAACAATGCAGCTGGCTCTGGATAACTAGACCTTTTCCTCTCTTGCCTGAAACCCTAGACTGAGCAGGACCCTGTTTTGGGGTTTCTTTTTTCCATCTCTCCTCCTTCTTTTTAGTGAAACTCTGCTCTCAAAGGCAATTTTAACTGACTTAAAACAATCTCGCTGAAACATTTGTGAACAATTGTACCTCTTCCTCTTATAGTTTAATAAAGTATCTTAGGAGAATTAAACATCCGCTATTTAGCAGAATCCATATACTAAATACCAATTATGACTTTAGTGACAAATTGAAACACTATATGCTAGCAAGAATTTAAGATTACCTCCCTTCTTTCCAAATCTCTCTTTTTTTTTCTTATAATATTTTTCTAAAGGTAAATGCAAGGCCATGAAGATCACTACCAGGAATGTAATTCCAGTTTCAAGAGCACAGTGGGATTCTTTCATGAGGCTCTGTTAATTCATCAACCCTTAATCCAATCTATGAAAAGCATCTGCTGCTTAGCATCAGTGGCCTGGGGTCCTGAGCGCTGGGAAAAGCAATGAGAAATGAGGAAACCAGGCAATTTTCCTCTGCATCCCAAACTGACACTGGGGAAGACAAATCATTACAGATTCAGTAGTGTTCATGCAGTCAGTGATACACTGAGTAGTTCTTAACCAGCACTTTTCATCAGAAAATTTGAGAGCAATCAACAAACACTGTAAAATGCATTTCCTCCTGTTTAATGTAAGGGGAAAACAGTGTCAGGGAACTGATTTTCCCCAAAATCAAGCAGCATGCCAGTGGGACAGCAAAAAACAGTATCCCAGTTGTCTCCATTCTCATTGGTGCCTTTCTGCTTGACCAGTGCCCTGCTCCACTTGCTGATACTTCTAAGAAGCAAGTTTGAAGAGCTGGAACGGTAGATGAAAAATCCAGTGCTTCCGACTGCTTTTCTTTTTAATTCATTTGAAGGTTGAGCTCCATTTTAAACAAGTTCAAAGATGGGGAAAAAGGAAGAAAGGACTGCCAGAATTAGTGCTTGAAAACAGCAGCATCTGAAAAGAAACCAAAGGAGCTTATTCATAATCACTCTTCCTGCTATTTTTCCACTCCTCTACACATTTTTGAGAAGTCTGGTCCCTCTTGGGGGCTTGAGATGCGCAGGAGTAACATCATATTGAGAAAAAACAAACTTCCACTCTATTTTTCATTTTCTACTCTGCATCAGCATCTTCTAAAGCTTATTTTCTGCTCCCCTGGAGCATCTGCAGGGCTAGAAACAGCCCAGGGGATGACCCATTACTTGCAGGTGACAAGTGCTCATGCAAATAATTTCACGCCCTTTAAACACATGTTCTGCAACAGTTCTGCCAGTGTTTGGTTTTTAATTTCTTCCTTTTTTTTTTTTCTTTTCTTTTTCCTAAGGAGGTGTTACTTCAGCACCTTTTGTAGAGATGGGATCTCTTTTGCTTTTAAAAGGTCAATGCCAAGGCCTTCAATTTAGGATGAACATGGGAAAAAGAGATGTATTGTTAAAGCAAAAATCTCTCCTACTATCTAGGCAAACTAAGTGCATAACATGATGTGAATCCTGGATACAAGCACACGATTGCTGATTCCAAAGCAAGATAGAACCCATGCTCTGACCTCTCCAGTTAATGTAAATATGAAACAGCCCAGAAGACTCTGCTATGTTTCAATGCCAGAAGAGCTCTGTAGGTTTGAAGATCGAAGTTTCATGAAACTTAGTTTGTCCTTTTCCAGATAGTAACTTATTTGTAGAAAACGCACAGCTTTAAATTTACTTTGAGTCTAGTTTCTCAAGCTCAGATTTTTCTAATTCTTGACTCCAGAAATAAAACAAAATGGTTGTAATTTTCTTGGCAGTTCAGAAAATTACTCAGGATGTTCAACCAACCACACACTGAATTTCCTCACTCCTTTCCCTAAAATCAAAATAAATCTTTTGTGCATTTACTAAGGATTGACCCATCTACAGGATAATTCAGGGTTCAGAATTCCCAAAGCATTGTGTCTACGTGTCAACACAGAATAGGGCCATGCATTCATTGCCATAGGTACAGCAGCACATTTCTTGGCTGTAGTTGACTGCCCTGGGAAATCCAGCTCTACCTACGAAAAACAGAGGTGTATTTCAATTAAAGGTGAACTTTTAAATCTAGAATGAGTGCAGGAAAAACAGAGATCATAAGACATTTTGGTAGAACTCTTTCTTCAGAGTTAGAAAATAAGATTCAGACTCCTTCAAGCACAGTGAAAAGAATGGATTCTGGGCCCCACTTACCCTTCACCAGATTTCTAAACACCCTGGATGAAAAAGAAGACATTGCTGCCTTCAGTTTAGCAACTCAAGCACTTTGTTCCCTTTACTTGTCTCTGAAATATTTTGTTTAAAGTTCACTGCAACATAACACCGCATATGTATTTTTTCCTGTTTCTCATTCTAGTTTGAAAAAAGGAACGAATCTGAGCTCCATTCAATGGGTAGTGGTTTTATTTTATTTTAAATTCAGCAGCTGAAACGGAATTGATTACACAGACCACTATTTCAGAGTAGCAATACAGTGTTTCCTCAGTCTCTACTGGATATTTTCAAGGGGAACATCAGGGAAAGGATGAAGCTCTTGTGCAAAGACAGGAAACAGCACTAGGAAGAACACAGCAAGGGATGTATCTTTATTCCTCATCCTGCCTGATTTCCATCTGACAAGCTTCCTTAGATTTGCCAAATTCCTTTCAAAGACCACAAGCAATTCTTTCCTTTCTTAGTGTTGAAACAATATCCTTTCTTCACACATTTGCTATGACAGACCCTACTTGGTGCTGAACCGTAGACTTGAAAATGTAGCAAGAATTCTCCATACAAATAAAGAAGAATATTAGATAGTCAGGAAACATTACATATATAGATGAAAGTTTCTTCCAGTTGCATTTTGACTTCCCTCCTCAAACAGGTGTTAATTTTTGGAAATAATTCTATGTTTAAAAATTTAATGAAAAGTTCTTAAAATTAAAAATTCTCCTGCATTCAATGCCGAAACATTGCAACACTAGGAAGCTAAAGATGAAATTCAGTAAACAGCTGAAATTGGATTTTGACTGTTCAATAATACCTAAATAAAGGGAGCAAAAACTCTAAGGAGTTCCAAGAACACTGTAATTCAATTTTTTTCCTGGTAATCTCCTCAAACATCATTAGTCATACAGATAACTAAGTGTGCCAGCCTACAGAGTTTTTTTAATGTAATGTTTATTGAATACTACTGGATTTGCTGTTTGAAATCATCCTGAGCTTTACCATTTTCTGAAGCCATCCCTCTCTTAGCTGTAACACACAGAAGGGACTCCTCACAGCAAACTGCTTTCTAGCAAGTTTTAAATGCTATTGGAGAACACATTCATGGTTTTCTTCACTCAGTCAGTGATATATTAGCAAAACACAATGTGCAATGTAAACACATCACCAGACCCACTACTTGGTTAACAGGTAATTCCTAGAAATAAAAAAAGAAAACTAACCTTCAAAACAATCAGCAGCAGTCAATTTGAATATTGTTCAGTATTGTCAAATACCTACCTTAAGGTGAGTCTACTTTAAGGATTTTCAATAGTGTTAATTTACCTTTTAATGCTGATGCAGTACTATCCACAGAAGTGGTTTCCATTAATATAAAGACTTCTAGTGCATAATTCAGTCATTTTCCTATCAATAACATAACCAACAGAAGAAATATAATTTTCTTTTCTCTATGTCCATATGTACCTCACACAGTGCATTAATATCTTTGCAGACCCAATGTAGCAAAGCCTTCCACTGAAGTACTCAGCCGACTGTTGATGAGTGATGTAGGTTAGGGAAATATGTAATATCTTCAGCATGACCCTTTTGGATAGGGTAATTTCATTACATATCTTTCTTCTGTATAGAACGGCAAACAAAGACAGTATAGTGACTACAGGGTTCTGTAGCTATAAAACCCTCCTCATCAATAAATGACACAGGAAAGCATAGCTGTCAGGTACTACATCCAGTCATACTGGTGCAGACAACCGTTAAGCTGGGTATATGTTCACAAATGAATTGTGGATTAAACTGAATTAAAAAAATAAAAGATCTGATCAGCTCCAAGTTGACAGAAATTCTACCTGCAATTGGTATTAACTATTTTGCATAGACTGTATCTGAATAAACATTAATCAGAAGTAATACCATTTATCACTCTACACAGAGAATCAATAAAACAAAGCTGCAGATGTTGGTTAAACTAGCAAATCAACAACCCACTCTACCAGGAGGAGCAGCAATCAGACTCTAGACTCCAAGAGTCTAGATGTAAAGGCATTTTTACTAAAAATTTGACCCTGGAAAGGTTCACTTTAAAGAAAAGCTTCACAGCAGTGCAAAAAGAGGAGAAGATATGTAATCTATTATTCTATTTACAAGACATATTTTAACCTCTCATACTAGTACAATGCATATAAACACCTGCTGGGAAGGAATGAAGGGGATGGGGGAGCCAAATTCTTCTAAGTGGTGCTCACTGAGAGGATGAGGCAATGGGCTCAAATTAAAACATGAAATTCCATCTGGACACTTGAAAACACTTTACTGTTAGGATATCAAAGAATGGAACAGGTTGTCCAAAAGAACTGCGAAGTCTCCATCTGTGGACACATTTAAAAGCCATCTGGACGTGGTCCTGGACAATCTGCTCTAGCTGACCCTGCCTGAGCAGCAGGTTTAGATTGGATGACTTCAAGAAGTCCCTTGCAACCTCAGATGAGGTGGAAGAGGACCAGAGCTGATCTTGCCTACTCACATCTGTAGCAGCAGTAATAACAATTTTTCTTGTCTTTGAAATAATAAAACCAAGGCTACAAAGCTGGTACCAAATACTCTCTTAGGGAAGGGTTAAGGTTACTAATTGTACTGGGAATAGGTTGTCCTTTTACAAACAGTTATGTTCTTGGGAATACTAAGAAAGGCCATCCAGAAAAATCTTAAGATTCTTATCACTATTGCTAAGACCTTTGAATTGCAACAGAATCATCACAAAAATATATTTTCACTTTTGAAAAGTGTATTCTCAGTTAAAGTTGTACTCCAAGTGGACAGCAGACTGCATACTAACCCCAGTGACCTCCAGTCCTCCTGCAAAACTGTGTATTAACTGCCTTGTCATGAAAGTCCACCTCTAGAGCCAAATTTATTGTTAATTCGTACTAAGTCCTCACTCAAAAAAAAAGTCTGAAATACTATTGTTAAGACAGTGTTTAATCAGAACAGATTTGATTACTTTTTAATCCTACTATGCACTCTAAAAATCTTACTATGTTTAAGAAACAGACTTTAAATAAAGCCAAGAAAACAGAACTTGTGATCTCCACTGCTTCACCTACAAAAAGAATGAAATTGGCATGGTAAATAATGCTCACGGAGGACATTACCTTCCTCAACTTTGTGGAAATTAATTTTCCTTTTATAATTTGTATATGAACTAAAGCTATTTAGCAATGAATTATCATGTGACGGTTATTCATGGCTGTGAAAAAAAGAGCTGTAATGAACACCTCTGCTTTAAGAAAGCCAGACAGTGCCAATACCTATTCTAACTGGTGGATGAAGCAGCAGAACTGCTGGCTCTTTAGACTCCTTTCTCACAGTGTGCATTCTCATGCAGAATAACACATCACATGCCCACAAGTTGTCATTACTTCAATTTCTTAGAATAAATGTTACTTTCTTTTGAACATCCATTTCCTACATATTCTGGCAGTGATCAGCATCTTGGATACAGTTTCTTGTTAACAGTTAAGGAAATATCAAATATAGCCACTTTTTAATGTTTGCCTCAAATCTTTGAAAGGCAATTTCTTCTTTGTAAAGTGAGGAGGTTTGCCTGTTCAAAAAATACAGCAAGAACCTTTCTTCTATAATTTGGCCTTAACATTTAATTAAATTGATTTATACACACACACACACAAGGCATATATTTCTCAAACCTTGCAAGCATTTTCAACTCCTAAGCCATTTGTCTTCACCACTACACAACTGTCATATCAGTGTCATACATTAAGGGAGGAAAACAGATGGACAGACACTTCTACCCCAACTACCCAGAACATATTTCCCAGGTATAATGATTATCTTGATATCTTGAATGACCCCTGGCTTGCCTCTCAAGAAAATCAGCTTGTTCTTCAGTTTCTTCAAATTAGTTTTCACTGTCTTCTTCACTGACACTTGTCATCTCTGAAAAGCTCTCTTGCTTTCATGTATAGATAACGTTAGTATTTTGCAGACCATTCTGTTAATTAGAACGAGACAAAGAGTAGTTCTGTCAGAAAAAGAACTATTTAACCAAGTGTTAGAAGTGTGTGGTTTATGTCTGAGGAGGACAGTATTTGCCTGGAATAATAACAGGTATTCGATTTGGGAACTCAAGCAGTAAACACTGACTTTGGTCTGCTAGGCAGACCAGAGAAGCAGAAAGATGCATCCAATTGCTACTATGAGAAAGGCAAATTCAAATGCAAGTTGAGGAAATAGTGAGGTAATTCAGAGGTAAGAATGTTACATGGACTTTGTGCAAACCGGTATGAAAATCTTTAGTAGTGTAGTGAAAATTCATCACAACTGAGTGGATAACTTTCTCCTGACTGTTTACTTGCTCGGTCCATGTAGCATTAAAACAGAATCTCAAACACTCAATTCTGTTCTTGATAGCTCCATGCCTTCACGCTTTTAAAATATTTTTGCAGCATGTTTTTGTGAAAGAGCTTCAATGGTAGATCTGATAATTCCATGCTACCTATGATTATACATTTTGGTATCAGTCTCAATCGCAGTCCTTCCATGCTCTGCAGTAATCATTCTGCTACAAGGCACTGGTTGTAAGCCATATATTGCCTTAAGGGAAGTTGCAGAAATCACTCTTTTTGAGAACCCTCCCACCCCCTTTTTTTCCCTATTTTTTTCATACAGAAGTGGGAGGACAGAAAACAGACTGAAATCTAAACATAAATTTTTTCAGCAGTACCATGGGCAAGAACCACAGAAAAATAAACTCTTTCAATACAGACCTATACTAACCCTAGAGGAGACTAACTTTGGGGAAGCTTAACATAAGCATTAGCTTTAAAAAATGGCACAGGTGCAAAAGGCCATGAAGGTAAAAGAATAGGAATCAAAACAACATTAAGCAGTTGTAATCTCAAAACCAACGTTCACTGCAGTGCAACAGAACAAACAGATCAAACAGAAGACTATTGCTACCCTATTACTACAATTGCAGATTAAGGCCAATTTTCAAAATTTCAATTAAATTAATAAATTAATCAACCGTGTCACTTAATCCTCTAATTTAACTTCTTAAAAAGCTTATTTTTGAAACATAACGACAGCCACTAGGATAATGAAATTTTTACAAATATTTAATTATATTATCAGTTACAGATAGCAAAAGTATAATAGACAAAAATGCGTAAAAGATGCAGAAAACCTAATGCTTCATTTGCACGGGTGTTATTTTAGGAACTATAAATTAACTTAAAAAAAAGGTAGGGCAATGGGAAGAGCACAGCGCAGCAATCAGGAGATTCACTAGCATCATTCTACAACTTTATCATCACCATCACAAGAACCATTACCTCTAATGACAACAGAAATGCTAGACAAGAGTTTCAAGGTCACATGGGGAAAATTTGATTACTAAGTATTGCTTCCAATAGATTTTCACTTTAACATACAGGATACCCCAATGCTTATATACTTCCATCAACTACTATAAAGAGTGCTTTTTTGCTACCAAATGAACTTCACATGACTGTCAACAAAACTTCAGTACTGAAATCTTATTACAATAATCCAGTGTTTAAGAACATGGGGCAGGAAAAACAGTATGTCCATTAAATGGACACGCGGTTTGTTTGACTTATGATCTCCTTTCATGTTTTAAGATAAACTGAAATCAAATTTATCTCTCTGAAACAGGTACAAATGAGTAAATTTTGCTGCACCCTAAAAATAATTATTAAAACAAGTAACAGTTTTAAGAACTGATTCATAATTATGTATGAATCACAACTCTCAGAACAGTTCTTGCATTCCCCAATATAAAATGTACCCTAAGTTGTACACAAGTGTTGAGTTTGGACCTCAGTATTTCAAGACACAGAACTGCTTATTTAGGATTGCCCAAGGAAGAGCTTTATTTTGTAATAATTCCATCATGATGGCTACATTGTCTTACAACATAGCTGTTGTTGCCCAATTCCTGGCAGCGTTCAAGGTTGGATGGGGCCTTGAGCAGCTAGGTCTAGTGGAAGGTGTCCCTGCCCCTGGCAGGGCATTGGAAGTAAATGATCTTTAAGGTCTCTTCAAACCCAAACCATTCCATGATTCTATGTCACATTAAAGGTTCAAAACCACTACATTCTTCCTCAGGTTTTTTCTCCCCCTTTACCCAGACAAGAGAGTTCCTTATATGTACTTTTCCATAAATCAATTCTGAGCTCTTTAAACTTAACAATATTTTTCAGCAGTGTCTGTTTTTGAGACACATCCAAGTAGTACTCTAAAATACTAAATTAGAATAAAAATACTCAGCAATATAGATACTGTCCTACTCCCTATCTAGTCCAGTAAATCACCACCAAACAGTGATTTGGGACAGTACAGCAAGACAGACATGGTAACGTATTTCAGAAAAGCTCTTTATCTTGCTTCCTAGAAAAAATTGTGGAGGTTGTTTTTCCCTTCTCCCCCCCAAGAACTCCACTATCTAACTTCATAACCTGGGCCTCAATCTAATCTCATCTCTACTTCTTATCAAATTCATGCCTCAGTGTCACCTAGCTACTCTGTGATACTGATCATTTTAAAGGTACTTATCTCTAAACAGCAGCTTGTATCAGGTAAGAAAAAGGATACATGAGCAAAGGTGAAAAGTTAAAATAATTCAAAAAATATACACACTTTGATTTGAAAATGCTTTTATCAGCAGCTTTGGTTTTTCCTAAGTTTACACTGCAACTGGAAGCAAGCACATTACTCCTGATTTTCACCTTTTCTCCACTGTTCTTTATTCTTGCCTTCTCTCATCAAACAGCTACTGAATCTCAGAAGGAAAATTCAGATTAAGGGTCTTTGTTTATTTTATGTAAAATGTAACGTAAATATACTTAGTAGGTTTTACCGTTAAAATTTTCCACCAAACAACGAAGAATAGCTCTTTCAAAATAACTTTAATTGCTCTCAAAATAACTCATCTCACACCTACTTTTACCAGCAAGAAGCACTTTCTACTCACCTCAAACAAAATGTAAAGCACTGCTCTAGGGGACAGTAATTTGGACCTATTACAAGTCAATAGCTGCCTTTACACTGGCAAGGAGGCATTTCCTTTTAAAAGGGAATTTCTTTCAGGATTCTTGATGGGATGCACTCTTCATGTCCTTTACAGTAAGTTTTCAAGTTCTGAAGAAAGGACCATAAAACTGCCACTGATCCTGGGAATAATTTCTTTAGCCAACCCAAGATTTCTCACTGTTTTAATACTTACAATATATTTTTCAAAAGATTATGTTCTTCTCCTGACATCATTCAAGGCAAGAGAAAGCCTGATACAAGTGCTACCTTTTTTTAATTACGCTTAAAAACTAAAACTGTAGATTCTAACTTTGTCAATTCTCAAAAATGTCAATTTACATTAAAAAGGCAACGGACATAATTCCAGAAAGCGGATGCTCTCCATATTCTTCACTGGTCAGCAAGGAACCAAGTCACTCAAGTTCACAATAACTTTTCCAATAGGACTGAAACTGATCAACTAGAAGTAGAAAGCATAGTTGAAGATCAAGCAATTCTTTTATGATGCCCAAGGCTCATTCAGATTGTTGCAACAGGAAGACATAGGAAGATTTACATGACTAACTTGTTTACCAAATAGGCCTTGCGTTCACATACACATAAACAACACATTTATGCCTTTAAGAATACATAAACTTAACATAAGGAAATGCATCCACTATATAAGTACTACATCTGTGGCACAGTTTATTTATAAACAAATAATGCTTAATAAAACAATGCTCTATAATACAGTTTTCTGGCAAAGCTTTGCATTGATAGAGAAGATTCTTAAATTCAATTCCAAGCTTTCAGGCTGTAGATTTTGAAGCACTTCTGTGAATAATTTAATCATTCCAACAATAGCTCAATGAATTATAGTGTGAAAACAGTCACACTTAAGATTTCAGTAAGAATTATGGAGAACGCTAACTGTATTCCAGCGGTAGGCTTGCTTTGTTTTTCTTTTATCTTTTACTTTTTTTGGGGGGGGTGAGGTTATTTTTTTTGTCTGGCTGCGATGTTTTCTTGGAATTGGGTTTTGGTTGGTTTGTGGGCTTTTTTACGGCGTTGCAAGCAATATATTTATGTACTATTTTATCATTTTCTTTAGTCATCAGCACATTACAGTAGGCATTGCACTGAAATGCGTAATTTTATCCTTCTGAAGTTTTATGTATCACTGTCTTCCGAGTACAAGAGGATCAAAACTGGTCATAATTATATCTTTAGGCACCCTCTCCATAGTTGCATAAGACAGCTGATGATTCTAATACTGTAGGAAGCAAAAGGCTTCTTCCAACTTATCTGTGGTATACACTGAAAAAGCATATTACTTGATATCACAGTCAATATTCACGCATCAGTTGTGTTACAATGTCCATATCAGTTATCTATCTGACAGATGACAGAAATGCCAGTTAATGCTTATTACATTTGCTGTGTTTGCATCTGAATGCCACCAGAGTCAAAGGACTTTAAAACAACAAAAGTTGCTGTTAGCAGTTTCATACCAATAGCCTTAGCCAGGCAAAGAGAGATAACAGATGTTAAAGAGAGAGTACCTTTTGATGGCAGCAAAGAACCAACAGTTAAACATATCACCTTACACTTTCTAATGATTTATTCACATATTTACTTAAAACTGCATATAGCCACAAGACAGTTGGGAGGTGCCCTATTTTGTTAGGCAAACATGCTTTTCCATCTCTCCCACATCTATAAGTTTGCAGTAACTGTTACAAATACCTTATTACAATCCTAGTATCAAAACATTGCACCCTCAAATTGAGAAAAACATTCAAAATAATACCATCATTCCACATAAACACACCCCAATCCAATAAACCAGAACATTACCAGACATTGCTACTATTTAAGTAGCAAAAACCAAATACGCCTTTCCTTGTCAAAGGCCCACTGTTTCTAAACTCACTGCTGATATACCACCTACTAAAAGATCCCAACCAATTCATCTTGGGACTCAATTCTGTTTCAAAATCCATGGGTTAGCAATGTACAATCTACTACAGGATGCAGCTCTGAAATAAGATTTTTACCTATATTATCTTCAAACGTAATTTATCACCACAATCAGCAGGCCAAGAAATGCCACCATCTAAAATACAAAGTAGTCCAAGAAATACAAAAAGGATAGTTTGTATAAGGTGATAAAAAACCTTGATATGAATGCATAAAAGGATTGCAAGTACATGTGATCTGATCAATCTAATGCTTTGTAGCTATAAAAGGTTTCTGAAGAAATTACTGCTCATTTTACAGTTTTTATCTGAATAAATGTAGAACTCTGCTATAATTACAGAAATGCAGCATGCACACACATCTGCCCTTCAGTTCTCTATTTTAAATCACAGTCTATACCAACTTTGTAATCATAATTAATGCCTCATAATTTCACAAAGTAGAAAATGAGAATTTCCTCTGAATTCTTTCCGAATTACTTTGCATGTTCAGAAAACAAAATTTTAGATGACTTTATAATAGTGCAACAGCAGAATTCAGCTTACAGGAGGCCTCCTAACTGACATTTCAAGAAATCTAGAGTCCTTGAGGCTCAGACATTAAAATAAAAACCCAAATCAAAACAAAAACTCACCCCAATCCTGCTTTTGCATAACTCCAGTAAAATACAAGAAGCATGAGGATAAGTTTAAAAGAAACCCCCAAAACCACAAGCCCTGAGCCTCAAATCTTGTTAACATCATTACAGATATATTCTACAACAGCAGCAAGTGGAAAATTACTACGAATTAACAACAACAATTCCTATATTTAATGTTATTTAAAAATCAAAGTGTTACCTAAGGCAATTACCTTGCAGCCTTTTAATATCTACAGGGAAAAGCCTAAGGGAAAATAATTGACTTTGCTAATTTTACCCTTGGCAATTATAAAATAGCTCTGCATTTCATTATGACTACAGAATTTCACATCTAATTGTCAGCCCCGAGAGAAGCACAGAGATAAATGCATCATACACAAGCTCAGACTAGAGTTTAACAACACAATAAAATTATCTCAGTTCAGTTAATGTTAAATCTCTGTTTATTTTAAATTCTAATCGATACAACAGCTATGCATGCCTATAGAGGTTACCGCCTACCATGGTCAGTACCATGCATATAACAATGTAACATTGCTCATTTCATTAGCCAAACTGCTGAGCTACCAAGTAAATGCCAGCAAAGAAGCAGTACTGTGATTTTTACTTTTTACATCAAAGAAAACAAAACATTATGAAGGAAAAAAGTCACAGTTATTTCACACTGCTGAAAAACAGATGCCAGATTTGAAAATTCATCATTTACAAAAGAATAAATACAGTATGTTTAAATCATTGCACCTGTCAAGAGATTTCTATAGCTTGTACTGCAATTTTTTCTAACTTTGCTAGTAGGGTTAGATGTATGAAAAAGAATAATTTACTAAGTCAATCAGTTTCCATAATGGCATCCCACTTATCGTATGTAGAAGCTATGAAAGTATTTAGATGTCAGAAAAATGAAAAAAAGTGCTAAAATGTTTTGGCAGAATTTCCCAACATGCGGTATAATGAGTGCTTTAAAAAAAAAAAAAAAAAAGAAAGAAAAAAGTGTATCTTTGCACTTGTACTTCATTTCACTGTAGGCTCGCTTCCTGGCAAGTCTTCAGGGATTATACTCCTGCTGCAATACTTAATGATGTACTAAATGCAAAGTAATAGGTGTGACATTCTATAAGTTTCCTCTTATGTTTGAAACAAAAAATTGTTGTAGGGTTAAATCCTTTGCCCCATCTTAAGAATCTTACTAAGTGTTAAAAAAAAATTGAAATGAACAGGTACAAATCAGCAATAATTAGTAAAATCAATTGCACCCCTTTTTGGTTATGGTATGGCAACATTTTTGCACATTTAAAACTTTTCTTAATACTTACTACCAGTTCTCACCATAAAAGCTTAACTCACTGTTCCAGAAGACTGACATCTAATTTTCTATCTCTTCTCCAGAACTCAGTTCTATGTTACAAAATGACACCACTTTTGAAAGAAACTGTCACACTCATGATCAAAGCAGTACAGAAATACTCAACCACCATCACGAGGAACTTTAGCATGAGAATCTAAAAACACAGACTCCTTAAGCTCATGATTAAAATTATGCTGGCTATTGACAATTGCATGCATGGCAAACATTTATTTACATTAGGATGTACAGCAATCTTCAGACGTATGAAGAGCACCCCTCCAAAAATGAACTGTTTGCTGTTTCTGCTAGGATGGCACATTAAGTTCTTCAGCCATATAAATAATTAGGTGTTACTCCAGACTGGCACAGGGATGCCCAGGAATCTATCTCCACCATGGGAGGTTTCAAGATCAAGCTAGACAAACACGTCAAGAACAGTTTGTTGTAGCTGATCCTGCTGGGGGAAAAGAAGAACCCACTAGAAAATGATCTCTTAAGGTCTCTATCAGGCTCATTTTCCAAGATCATACATATATACAATTTGTTTGTCATGGAAAACATTTCCCTGTAAAGTTTCAAACAGTTTGGCTAAGCAGCTGGATTGCAGCTGCCCTTTAGAAACCATTACATCCACATTAATAGGGCAATCCAATACTGAGGGACATCCAAATGCCTAACAACATAATTTCATAAAGAGTAAAAAGTCACCTGAGTGTTGTGTAGACAAAGCAATGAAGCCTTTTCCCCCAAGAATTCCCTAAGACTGACAAACCTTTCACAAAGCACAAGGTAAAACAAAACAACAAACCAAACATGCCTTCAGCTAGCAGTCTGCCAGAGGTGGTGTAGTCATGAGTATGCCACCACATATACATTAAATTCACCAAATGAATCACTTAATTTTACTACAGTGCTTCAAAATGTATACTGAAGACATCACCACAGTAATACTACAGGGCAGCGGTAACCATGCTCACTGCAGCAGCAGACTGTCAACCCACCTAGAGCTACAATGTAAGTATGCTGATCTTTAAAGGATGCTCCTCATATTCAGATGTAACTGCTGATTTTTTAAAGGGCCTCTCTTTCAGAAGAGTCACTAATTGTTACTTGCTCTGGCAGCAGAAGATTTTTTTTCTTTTTACCTTGGTATTCTGCAACTGTGCAAGGCTTGTGCAAGCATTTGCTAGAAGAAAATCTCCACTCAAAACAGCCATTTTATTTCCAAACTGCATATCTTTCAGCGGGCCATCGCAGGACTTGAGCTCACCAATATTCACTATGCCACGATGCACGAGAAAGGCAGTGTGGATCAGTTCTGTAATCTCAGCCAGACTTCTTTGACTGAAAGCAAAGAAAAAGTACACTTATTTTTGACACTATCAATAAAATATATATTCTTGGGGGGGAGAAAACCCCACAAAAAACCAAACAAAAACCAACCACATGCGCTAAACAGATGTTTTGTGAATTATCATGTAGTTCTTTTATGCGCTTCCAGAAGCCACAACCAGAAGGTGTTAAGCACAGAGAACTACCACTGTGTATTTCCAGGTAAGCTGCAGGTACCACAGGTTCCATTTGGAGCTGTCATTTGTTTGAATTCTTTCGCAAAATAAAGCTAAGTAATCAATACAGTCTTCATGGTGCTTGCTTTCTTTTTGTTTTGTCTTCTAGAAGCTTGAGGGACGCTGACATGAAGAATTGCCAAGCAGAAAGAACTGATGGGAAGGAACAAAGAACATATCAGCAGGGGAGTCATGAGCAGGCTGATCCGAACACTGTAAGAATGCTGCAGTCAATGACTGCTCAAATTAGAGTTAAATTAATAACAGGTACCTCGGAGTTCAATAACACCGGGGGGGTGGGAGGGGGTGCGGGGAGAGAGATGAAACAGCTGAACATTTTAAAACTCCGTACTAATGATATTTCACTGGCTGTTTTAGTCAGAAGAAGCAGAGAAGCAGAGGTGCCTGTCCAGCAAGGGGGCAGAACAAATTTTATTAGGATAGGTTTACAAATCACTACTCATTCCAACACACATTGTGCCACGTTCTGAATTTAGAGGTCCAAATCCCTGTGAGAGGCTTGCCACAAAGGTTATCCCATAGGGGCTTGCCCTCTGTTTATTTTCATTTCCAGAAAAGGCATGACAAGAGTCATTAGCACAACCTTCTCCTCCCCTCTTCACACAATTCAACTGTGTAGACCGCGATAGTTACTGACTGTCACTCCAAGGAGCCCAGAGATGTCACCTTAGCCCAGAACTACGACAAGGCAATGAACAGACGTAATAACTGAGCAGGGACAAGTGGAAAGGGGAACTGAGCAACTGGAGCATTCTCTTAATGCTGCAAACCTAGACACACACAGACTTTTACCCCCAGGAAATCTTCAGCACATTCACTTATTTTCTGACTCAAGCAGTTCCCTTTATGTCATGGAGACTTCACATATGAGCAGAAATCCAGTGCATGCTCTCAACTAGACAGACAATTAAAAGGCCCTAAAGTTCAAATCAAATTGCACCCTTGTACAAACGTGTATTATGCTCCCTGTGCTTATTCAGAAGCAAACAGGAGCTGAGTAACCAAACTGATCCATACCTTCACATACACATACGCCTGCTCACACATGCTCAGCTTAGATTCTGCCTCAGTACCAGCATAGTACTGAGTAAATTAATACTGCTTCATCAGGACAGTGCAGATGTGTTGCAACCACATCGATGATATTAATTTAAACTAACCTTCTGCCCCAAATATTTCTGACCTGTGGAGAACCCCAGCAGCAACTGTTTCAGGCCAGTGATCTGTGCCAATTAGCAAGAGCTAGTAGAGGATGGGCAGGCATGCAAAACGTAGATGAGCTGGGACATGAGGATAAACAGAGGCTCCCAACATATTTTATCACACACACACACACAAACTTGAGCTGTTTTTAAAACTGCCTTTATAATTCACAATTTTTGCTCCATGTAGAGAAAAACAACCTGAAAACAAAACAGCCAGCCATTCTCCATGTAGACAATAGAAATGAAGGTTGTCACTGTTTTTCAAAGAGGCTAGGGAGAAACTCCCACAACCTACAGACACAGTATTGTAATCACATTTGGCTCAGCTCTAACAAAGGGTTAATAAAATTTCAAGCTTGGAAAAAAAGACTAACAAGACATCCCGATGCTCCTGCTGTCATTGCCAGGGCAGCCCTTGGAGGAAATGTCCATATCAATTCGGGTTATCAGATGGACAGCTGATCAACATTAAACAGACTTGGCTTTGGGCAGATTGAGCTGAGCTACCTGTTATGAATAGCAATGAGAGCCCTCTGCTCTCTGCTGCCAAGCTCTGCCATTTCCGACTGCCGCAGATCCCAGGACATATGGGGATCCCTAGTGACGAGCACATAAAGCTGCAGCTAACTCAAGCGACGGCTCATTTCCCCCAGCTGAAAGCAGGCATTAATATCCTGAGGAGATCAGGCCAGCCTCCACGACCCCCAACTATTGAAGCAAAACAACGACTGTCCTATTTCTTCATTTTAATAGGCTTTTAATGAAGGAAATCAAAATCCCCTCTTTGACTTCAGCATCACTCTTCATGAAAAGGTTACACAAATACATCAGTGTCATGCTTTCCAAATGCTCAAGATCTGGATGTTTTAATTTCTTTCTCCATAATACATTTGTTCTCCAAACGGTATTCATATTATCTGTGATAACAAGAACCATATTAGGGAGATAATCTGCCTTTAATTCTGATCTTATACACTGCTGTTCCACCCTCTCCCTTTAGCAAACTAAAAATATAAGAACCAAAGCTACTGCAGAAATCCCAGGCAATAGATTTCTTAATGTTTTTTTTTGTGAGAACCTCCACAATACTCAGGCATAGTAAGAAGTCCACAGGGCTGCTGCAGATACAGGAGAGCTCTTGACATGACTTTGCAAAGGCCAGCATCCCACAAAAAAAACCCATTGTTATCAAGTTGCTATTGAATGGTTAAAGCGATACTGCATACAGCTTTCCTAATCTGAAGCACAATTCAGTGATTAAATAATTCTGTATTTGAAAGCAGCTCATCTCAAAATCATGCTTATGCAGTGCTGAACTTGGAACAAGATATGACAGCATACAAAAGCAGAAACAACAGGGCAATGGAATTATGGACTCCTACTGATTCCATACTGCTCCTGCTCCCCAGCCCCTGTTCAAACAACAAAGAAGTGGTTCCCACAAGAATTACCTACATAGCAAGGCACCTGAAGTTCCTGAATAGAAGCAGGCTAAGAACTGGGAAAGCTTTTTCACCAAATGCTAATTATATCCACAGCTTTTGCCGCTGAAGTAAGTGCTCCCTGCAAGCCACCACCAAATATCCCAGAGACTCTACTTACAGACATGTTTCAAGAGATGATACCACTTGCGCTCCACATGTGCCCTAACGCCTTCTTCTTTCTCCCCTTTCAAAAATCAACCCATGTGCAGGAATGGTTATTTCAAAAAGGATGGTAGAGAGACTTGGGCAGTACCTGGGGGACCTTACCATAAAGTTTCGATGGATCATAAACAGGTACAAGTTCTGCTGTTAGGTGCATTACTTAACCAGAGTTAATTGTGAAACACAGCCTACCCTTCTCTCCTCAACTAAGACACCAATAAGGCTGAGGTTGGAAGGGACCACTGGGGGCCAACTAGGCCAACCCTGCCACTCAAGCAGGGCCACCAAGACATGGTCACCCAGGACCATGTCCATGCAGCTTTCCAGTATCTCCAAGGATGGAGACTCCATAACCTGTTTCTGTAAGCAAGACATACTGGCTCGTCACTCTTTCAAGTCAACTACTATCTACCAATATTTTTCCCCTCACCTCTCCCAGTTTTTTGTACGATCCCCAGACTTGTTCTTGACTCTTAAGTTTTTTTTAACCCTACTCTACTGTCATGGTTTAAGCCCAGCTGGTAACTCAGAACCATGCAGCCACTCACTCACTCTTTCCCTTCTTCCCCTTCCTTGCTCCCAGAGGGAAGGGGAGGAGAATCGAAAGAATGTAACTCCCATGGGCTGAGATAAGAACAGTCCAGTAACTGAGGTATAACACAAAACCACTGCTGCTACCACCAATAATAAAAATGATAAGGGAAATAACAAGGGGAGAGAATATAGAACTTAAAGGGGAAAAGGAAAAGAAAACAAACACAAGCGATGCTCAATACAACTGCTCAGCACTCACCAACCGATACCCAACCCGACCCAAGCAGCGATCTGGACCTTCCAGGTGACTCCACTCAGTTTTTATAGTGGGCATGACATGTTGTGGTATGGAATACCCCTTTGGCTAGTTTGGGTCAGGTATCCTGTCTCTGCTTCCTCCTGGCTTCTTGTTCCCCTCCTCACTGGAGAGCACTAGACTGAAAAGTCCTTTAATCAGAGTAAGCGCTACTTAGCAACAACTAAAACCCATCGGTATTATCAGCACTGTTCCCAGGCCGAAAGTCAAAAACACAGCACTGCACCAGCTACTAAGGAGGAAAAAAATGACTGTCACTGCTGAATCCAGGACATCTATTAACAAAAATCTTAATTCACAGACTCTTCCTGCTTGCAGTGTGTAACAGAGAACAGCATCTAAGTGGCCTCTTGTTCTTCTGCCCTCGACTCTGTGTTCCCCCACTTCTAGTATCAAGATACTTAACCCAGATCTCTGTAAAATTCTTGATACAAAGTATCTCTTAGATTATAAACTCCTCAAGCTGTTAATTGTCATTCTAGAAAGTACAAAGAATCCACTAACTTTACTAGTAATCCAAAAACTACTCAGCAAGGTCCATTGGAGCTATATTGCGTGTCCTGGGTTCAGCAGTAGCAGTCATTTTTCTCCTTCTTAGTAGCTGGTGCATTGCTGTGGTTTTGCCTTTCAGCCTGGGAACAGCGCTGATAACACCGATATTTTCAGTTGCTGCTCGGTAATGTTTTAGGTTGACCAAGGACTTTCTGAGCCTCATGCTCTGCCAGGGAGGAGGGGAAGCCGGGAGGAAGCAGAGACAGGACAGCTAACCCTAGCTAGCCAAAGAGGTACTCCACACCACAGCACATCATGCCCAGGATGTAAAAACTGGGAGCAGGAACCCAGAAGAGTTAGTTCATGACTCTGTTGTTGGGTGGTGAGCTGTTGTATTCTCTTCCCTTGTATTTCCCTTGTCATTATTACTATTGGTGGTAGCAGCAGTGGTTTCTGTTATACCTGAGTTACTGGATTGTTCTTACCTCGACCCGTGAAGTTACATTCTTTTGATTCTCCTCCCCATCCCTCCAAGGGCGGGGGGGGGAGGAGAGGAGGAGGAAGGGGAGGAGGAGGAAGGGGAGGGGAGACTCCAGAGACTGTGTGGACTTTCTGAGTTACAGCTGGGCTTAAAACACGACATGACTCTCTGACTGTGAAACACCAGCTTGAAGGAAAATACTAGAAACATGCAAAATTATGTTATATAGACAATTAGATCCTAAACCAAGTGCAATTTGTATTCTTCCCCTTGCCCCTCTCCCCCAACGAAGGCACACAGATCATTGAGATTTAAGTATGTTTTGGTGGACTTTGCTGAGCAGACTTCAAAAAATCTCTTATATCTGTCCTTATAAATTACAGCAGTAGCTGCAACATCCTGCTGCTGTGATGCCAAAGTAAGGAATACAACTTCTGTAGAAACCCTACACTCACACAGGTTCTACATCTACAGAGAAAAATAAAGAACTAATGAAGAACTGCTGTAAATATGCTTCTATGTAAAAAAAAAAATAATCATTTTTTCATTTCACAATTTTGTTTTGGATTAAAATTTCCTATGCCTTGGAGTCTGCCTCACCACACAGCATCACTAATGGTCTTATTATGAAGATGAACATCTCATGCAGAGTCCAACACAAATTTTTAAGCCTACACAAAACTGTATGACATAGTAAAGGCAACTGGCAAAATAATGAAACAAAATTCTATGGAAACAAATGACGTTTTGATAGTAAATTTCCTACGCAACTTTTAAAAATTAATTTTGCAGACTTCCTTCCTGGCATCCTGAATACTCTCTTTATTGTTTGTGCTATCTTTAAAGATTTGGAGCTACGATAGATTAGCCAGTGTGCTCTCTTTAAGAGCTCTTATATGTGGACTTCAGACCCCAATTTCAAGTACTACTCTAAAAAGAAATAACAGCATTTTGCAAAACATACGATAAAATGGAAACATTACATAATGAAATTGTATTGCTGTGAACAAAAGAGTACTTTAGCTTAAATATTCCTCTGCAGTATTTGCAATGGAAACTCAAGCTCTCAGTTAACAGCAAGAAAACTTGAGTCAGTTTAACTTTCATTATCAACTAAGAGCGAGAACTACACTGGCCCTCTCAAAAGATGATAGGTTATGCAAAGAATCATTAAATAATTAAAAAAGTTCATATTAGGCACATTATTTCACAGAAATGGATCAAATACTTAAATTAGCCATTAAAATCCATATTCTAAAATTCTCAGCAATGGAAGCAACTGCAGCATATAAAGACAATGGAACTGATAAATAAAAAAATTTTAAGAACTCTCATCACTGAACTTTTGAATTAAAGCGACTAAGAACATACACCCAAGATTTGATTGTTTTGTCTGTGACTGTCAATATACAAAGGATAAAATCCGATGAAAACCCTTATAATTGGGATTAAAAATAAAAATACATACCAACACCCATTTTGTTTCAGTGACAGCTATCATTGTATACATATATATATGTAAATCTGAGAAATAAAACAGTTCTTGAGGAAAATTACATACAAAAAGGCATTGACTAAAGAACGAAAGCAATAATCTTAAGCACTGACAATGTATTTGGGCAGGTAAGTGGTTTTAGGGTTTTTTGTGACCAATGAACAGAAAGAAAAGCAGGGTGGGGAGGGAATGCATTTAAACCAGTGAACATGTATGGCAGGTGCTGTGGTATCACAAACAGGAAAAATGTTCAGGATAAAGCAGCAGACTTAAGCACAATGCCAAATATTCACTGCATGACCTGTAACCAGCAGAAAATACCTACCTGCTGTTTTCCTTTAACAAGGTCAGAGACTAAGACTCCTGTGGTTCCTTCTGCCTTGGTCACTAAGCTACTGCAGGGGCACCTTCCACTTGAGGGATAAAGGAATCATAGAATAGTTAGGGTTGGAAAGGACCTTAAGATCATCTAGTTCCAACCCCCCTGCCATGGGCAAGAACACCTCACACTAAACCATGCCACCCAAGGCTATGTCCAGCCTGGCCTTGAACACCTCCAGGGATGGAGCATTCACAACTCCCCTGAGCAACCCATTCCAGTGCCTCACCACCCTTACATTAAAGAATTTCCCCCTCATATCCAATCTAAATCTCTCCTGTTTAAGTTTAAACCCATTACTCCTTGTCCTATCACTACAGTCCCTAATGAAGAGTCCCTCCCCAGCATCC
>JANRGW010038077.1:29108-41575 GCA_024733675.1 Psilopsiagon aymara | reverse complement strand
TCAACCTGTGGGAGTTGCATTCTTTCGATTCTCCATGTAGCAAACTGCGTGGCTGATTTACGGCCTAAACCACAACAACCTGTAGATTGTAATTTTAGTTGAAAAAAATTAGTTGAAAGTTTTAATGTAGCCACTCTGATACTTACTTTTATTTCTGTATGGTAGCATACCCAGTCTGATACAGTTCTAGTGTTTCAGAGAACTCAGTGTGTATGGTAGAGCTATGAGATGAGAGTCTATGAAGGAAAGGATGTTAATGTAAGATAAGTCAGTAGCAGCTGTAAAGGATCTTGAATATCTCAAAATCTAGTAAGTGACTGAAATATAACTACTACTCAATCTATAAGGAGGAGTAGCAGGGAACTTAATTAGTGAGTTTTTGCCTCACTCCTGGTTTGATGACTGCAAATATTAGTTAGAAAACAGTACTGTGGCTTTGACATGAAATGTGACTTCTGTATTCTAAATTCTGTTAAGCTTAAGAAAAATAGAGTCCTATGCATTTTACAAGGTGCTTATAATTACCCCAATATAAAATTTAACAAAACAGGGCCCCAAGGCCATTCAATTCATTAAAAAATGGTAAATGCCATGGTGTGTTATCACAAGGTAATGAGGTATGATTTACTGCTAATTGCACATCAAAGTCCAATTTGGCTGTACTTCAGCGTACTGCATTTCATTCTCAGGGATATAGAATTAAAATGGCATTTTTGATATCAAATGTTACAAATACTGTAAACTACTAAGAAGATTGTTTAGTGAAAGCTCTTGTATGTGTGTTAAATCTGTACTCCTAGAAAAATGAGTTCCTAAAATCTGGGAAAAATCTTTTAAATGTAGGTTTCTTATTAGCAATTTGGTATTGTGTTTCTTGCTTCCAGATGGAATTTGCAGCCTAAGGGCCTTGTATCAAGGAAGCTCCACAGACCAGCTGCTTCATAGGAAAATGGCCTTTTAGCAGATGCAGAGGCTCAGAAGAGATCTTTGTATATCCCTATGGAGTGCTTTCTATCTTAGCTATCTAAGAAGCAGCTTCAAAACCAGGACTATCCAATTTGTTGGGCTTGAAATAACAGGGTTTTATGAATTTTCAATCTGCAGCCTTCTGGTTGTGTGGTCTGTGGACCTGCATCTTGGTGTTTCTGGTACATTTAGTGTTTCCCGGAAGAGGAAAAATAGTCAGTTGCAAGAATGTTAAAAAGTTCTGTCTCCTTTCAGGCTTCCAGCAAAGGGACTCCTCTCTATATGGATGTTGTTTTTCAATTATTGTCCTGTTTCTAGGAGCCCTACTATCTCTGGATATGTATTGTGTATGCCTTCTTAGTTTTGGATCACCAAAAAAGAAAAAAAAGGTCAAGCTTATTCAGGCAAACAAATGCTTCTAGGATTCTCTTCTACCATATGCAGCCAAGTTCTGTAATTGTTAAGTACATGCATTTGGAAAGATTTAGGCAGAAAGAGCTCCTTCATCCTTTCTTTCATCTTACTGTTATTTGTCAAAAATCTTTTGCTACCATTGTGTGACTTCTGTACAGCATTTGGCACTTTTTGAAGTAAAAGTGAGCTACTATTTCTAGAGCACTGCAATTGTTATAGCAAAAAAGATGGGTACCCACAGCCAAGCATAATCACAGCAGAGATCAAACAGTGAGGCTGCAGGCATAGATTTATGTGTAAGCTGCTGTGTAGGAGACGGGAGGTAAATGATGCTTTACTATTTCCTGACATTAAAGTTAATGGACCCTACACTTATGTAGGATTTCTTGATGTCAAAAAAATAATTTAATTCAGACCTTCACTTCCTCTTCATATCTGTTTATCTATTCCAGCTCCCAAAGAGATCACCTTCTCTATAGATGTTGGGAATGGCCCCAGAGAAGCCACCATTCAGTCTCCTACACCCCTGAATGACAACCAGTGGCACTATGTCCGAGCAGAAAGGAACCTCAAGCAAACCTCTCTCCAGGTGGACAGCCTCCCCAAGAAGGTCCTGGAGGCATCTGCTGAGGGGCATTTCCGCTTGCAGCTCAACAGCCAATTATTTGTAGGTAGGCACCATGTAAAGGTTTCTGTAGATGTGTACAGTATTTCCATGTCCATACCTTGGTAGTGCTATTGTTTCATTATTGAGCTTGCATGTGGTGACTTATTCTTCTTTCTCTTCTTCCACTCCCCTAAGCCACATAAAGTAAACCCAGACTACTGCATTTACACTTAAAACACTAAACATAGCTTAACTATACTAGATGGTATTTTAGGGTCTAAGATTGCTTGTAACATATTTATTGCCAAGGATTTCTAATATTTTTTCTTGTGCAGCACTGGATCTGTAATTTGCTGTAGGAAATGTGATCTCTCTCTTTAGAAGCAATGTAAAAGGCACAAATTCATCATAAAAATTGATGATGGTGTGGTCTTAGAGTCTGTTCCTTCAAGCATGCGTGCCAAAACCCTTATTTGGCCATAGAGTGCATATATGGAACACAGACAAAGCAAATACAGTTATTTTAACTGAAGATCTTTAAAAAAACAAAACAAAAACCACCTATATATAAAAAAATCTCCATTTGCATATACTTTGTTTCTCTTTCTCCCTTGCCAATGATCTAGATTGGGACCATCTTGTATTTGATAATATAATCAGGGATAACAAAGGGAATTTTGCCTTTTCTTTATTCAAACACTGTCTTTCTGAGTAATCTTCTCAGTGGCAGAGTGGGTTGTAACCTGCTGCTTATTCAGGGCCACTAAAGTAACTACTGATTCTTTCCATAAAATGGATTTTCTTAGCTGAAATGCTGCAGCAAATCTCGATCTGTCAATTCATTTTAATAAAGTTTGCCTGTGTATCCACACACTCTGATTTAAAAAGATTTTGGGGTAATTTATTGGAGCTGTTTATTGTGCATGTGTGCAGTAAATATTGGGCTCTGAACATAAGAAATTAATCTGTTAATTAACAGATATAGCTGCATCAATGGCAAGGACCCCTTACCACATAGCTGTTGTTTTATACCTAAAATGATCTCTGAAAGACTTAGTCAGAGGAAAGTTCGCTGAAGAATTCACAGAAGGGAGGCTTAAGACTGTCACAGTGAAAGGTTTCTGTTTCCTGGTGTGAAGCATGCTGCTAATCACTTGTTTCTTAAATGCCAAGATGATCCTAAGAACACATTCTAATGGAGGCCAGGCCTGAAGGCAATAGAGTTGAGCTGCTAGACACTTCAGAAGCATTAGAGAAATCTAGCCAAGGTACTGTTTCCAGTTAGAAAATGTAGAGAGTTTAATGACTGGATAGGCTTTTGTGAATTTTTCATTGTAACTTTTTAAAGGAATAAAAATGAAAGATTTATCCTAAGTCATCAATTAGGATGAAAATAAATATCAGATTTTTAAATATCAGATATTTAACTGCTTACTATCTCGCATCTGAAAAGCAGTATTTACCTAATGAATTGCATTATGGAAATCCATGACAGTTAAGAAATTCAACAAAGAAATGTGCCAACAGGAACACTTGTCATCAAGGACAGATGCAAAGCCCTGCACCAGGGGCAGAATAACATCATTTATCCCTACAAGCTGAGGATTGAGTGAATGGGTAGCAGCTGTGGTGCAGAAAAGGTCCTGTTGGTTTTGGTGATGAAATTAAATTTGTACCTCATATGAATGTAGCCATGCTTCGAGGAACAGGTTTGTCCAGTGGATCTCCAGCAATGACTTCCACCAAAATTTTTCTCTCATTGTACTTAATATTTACAGCAATGTCTGGGACATAGTTACTTTATCTTATCCAAGAGGTGAAAAGTTCTCACTGTGCACTAAACATTCATTCAATTGTATTCAATTGTCCATCTACACTTTTACTGCACTCTGAAAAAAAACCATACAGAAAATCTAATGGTTTTAGGAGTGATTTCTTCATCCCTTAGCTCTACCATATTGATTGCCAAAATTGTTCATGACTTCAGAAGAGATGGAGACCTGGGCGGCCTGCTGATTCTGACACTGTCACCAGGAAAAGGTGTCAGAAGTCCAACAGTACACTGATGTGTCATAATTTGTCTCTAGTGGTCTTGCTCCATTATCTAATAGGAAGCAACTGATTCAACACCTCAGCCATGTGGAATGAATTTTATCCATCTGAGAAACAAATGCACACACAGCACTGTAAAAAGGAAAGAAGCAGCAGAACATAATATTACTCCCTATTCCCCCTATAACACACAACATATTTGTTCCTGCAGCATTCTGCATACTGACAGTGATGGAAGGGTTTCCAATCTAAGTGATTCTATGTGGTAGGCTTCTGAGATAGCATTCTGTGTGTGCAAAGTGGAAGGGAGAAATGACTTTTCACTGCCAGCATACTCAAAATCAAACAAGCTTGGATTTTAAAGCAGGCTAGAATTTTAAAGCCATTTCTCACTTTCTTTCAAGGGGTCTTGAGTATCTAACTGCTTTTGGTTACTTTAAAATCCTCAGTCACAACATGGGTATCCTTGCACCAAGCTATGTTTCTTCTGTTCTTTTTAAAAAATTACAGTAGAAGGAGCAAATCCCAAACAAACATCCAGGCTAGACAACATCAACTGCATCAAACTTCCCAGCAACAGGCCAATTTGGCACATTACTTGCAGAATCATTCCTTTCAGTGGATGATGGCTTTCGGTGGATGGTGGCTTTCAGCATTCAAAATGAGTGACATCTTTTTGAATAGTTCACCTGTCTCCCAGTATATCTCTGTGCTCCTAGAGGAGGTGTGTCATCATCTCCTCTCACCTAGTGAAAACGGCATGACCAGAACACTCCAGTATGAGGAGAGGAAAAGCAGTCCTCACAGACCTCTTTTGAGAACAGGATTTGCATTAAGACTGATAACATCAGAGAAGCAAAATACAGATCCTAAGAAGTTAATTTTATGCATAAAGCATTTGATCAGAAGTTTCCATGATATTTATTTGCTATGTTAAGGAGACTAGCAAAGTTAAGTGCTTAGGTTCCTGGTTTTGACTTGGGAGCAAGGGAGCAAGGAATTCTTAGATGAATCACAGCCCAAATGTAACATGCTCTAGTCAACATCTGAGAAACTTTCTTGGGAACAGAGTAAAAGAAAGAGAGAAAAAGAAGTGGCATACTTTGTTTATTGTTGTTGCTTTTAAAGGAATCTGTAGACACTTTGAGATATTTTTGAGGCTAGGAGGAAGAATTAATCCCTGTGTAATCTGATAGCTTTGTGCAACTTTCAGGTTGAGACTAACAAGTGTGACTTGGATGTCTTCTGAGGAATATCATAGCAAGTTCTCCTACTCCTGAGTAATAGTAATTATGATTCTTATACTCCCATGCCCTTTCCTTCTCTTTGTATCAGTTACATAAAGCAAGAACGCTCCTAATTTATTAATGCTGTTTCAGCCTCCCTAATCCAGTTCTTACCAACAAAAAGTTCTTTGCTTTTTAAAGCAAATCCTCCATGCATTGGTAGAATGTTAATTATTTAGGCAAATGTGTCACCAATATATACTGTGAGTGCCCAGTTCTGGGCTTCTTGCTCCCTTCTCTGACTCTATTCCTTGCCCCAAGGCTTCTCAGTAAAATTTAGCTGCATAAAACAGCATGGTTCATTTGACTGTCACCTCCACTCAGCAGAAGTGCTGACCAACCTTGGTTTGTATGGTCTTGAGGCTTATCCTAAAATCTGTTTTCCCAAACAAAAAATTTAGGTCATGTCCATGAAATTGTCCAGTCCAAACAGTCTATTAGACTAAGAAGAATTGTAAAGCCTAATTTGGGGAAGAATTTTAATTTTTTTTTTTTGCTTCTCAGGAATATATTTAAAGATCAGTTCTAACCAATAGAAGAAAACTGTTCAAATGCCCACATAATGCACAGATTTGTTTAATCAATACTGTGTGAATCTAAGATTATTTACATGGTCTCTGTTAAGCCCCATAATCTCCAGACAGAAAAACTGAGAAACTTATTTTACATGGCTTTCCAAAGTGCTTTAGAGAGCAGGAATAATATGGGTAGTGCAATAAACACGACACCTGTGAAATAGTTAGCAATAGTTTGTACTCATTCTCTAAATGTTGCAGCTGGGATTTGTATGTGTGCAGAGAGAAGAGGCAAGAAAACTGTCATTCGTGCTTGTGATATTTGTGGTAACGTTCCATGCAAACAAAACCAGAGTAACTAGTAACCTTAAAGGGAGAAATCACACTTCTACTTAACAAAACATTGCTGGAAAATCTGTATGGTATGTTTGGTTTTGGAGCAAAATCTCCAAAGAAAATGATTGTGTGTGCACAGTGTGGCAAATGCAGAAGGTCGAATTCTTGTGCTCAGACAACCTTTAAAAATAAGTGAGCTAACATTTTCTCACCTGAAAAGAATAGCTGGCTAAAGGGGAATCTGAAAGTATATTTTTGTCTAAGAAAGGTATCATAAAGTTAGCATGAGGTAAACCTGTCTCACATATACTATCAGTAGTTCAATTATTCTAATTCAAATCTAGTATTTCTGCTATTAGTGTACTATAAATTAAAATATGCTAGAATTGTATAGCAGAACAATTGGGATTTGGTAAGATTGCTTTACAGACTGTTGCTTCATTCTCTTAGTTTGCAGAAGTCTTGCTTTAATTAAACAATTTATGACAAAACAGATGCTCTTCTGCAAAGACTTAGCAAATATATGTAAGCCCTTATCTCGTGTTTTGATATAGAACCAACTTCTATGGAAGAATAATTTGGAAAGATATCTTCTTTCATACTAATTTTGCAGGAAAATCACCAAATAAAGCTAGCATTTCAGAGCTACAAATGCTGCTAACTTCTGAAGCAGAATTAGATTTCTTAGCAGCAATCAAAATTGCAGCATCTTCAAAGGCAGAACATCGGCAACTACCAAACAAAGCCTACAATAAGAAAAATGATATTTTCACAGATTAACAATCATTATTAACATCATTCTCAGAGACAACCTCTTATGGAAAAAGTGTCTTCATTGTAACACTTTTAGTAATTTCATTGGACACGTAAAAAGCTAGTTACTTTTTAGAGATGGAACTGCCCTCTTGGGTAGAACATTCTGGTCTTTAGGAAGAAATGCAATTACGTTTAACAACTGTAATAAATAACAACTGTGACCTGAATACATTTCTTGGCTGCAACAACCATTCACATGCAACATCAGGTTGGGCAGTCATGCATAAATTCTGACTCATTTCCCTTCACCCATTCCTGATGCTGGACATGATTCGTCCCTACTGTATGGACTCATCAGCATGTGTGACTCAGCTGTTGTTGGAATTAGAGTGTTATTTATCCTCTGTACTATGGCAATAAACAGGAAAAAAAAAAATATTATTTTAGATTTGGATTTCTCATGTATTAGTGATATGCAGACATATGATAAAGAAGCTGATCTTTTTCTCAAATGAATTCGCAGTTCAGATGCCAGACAGAGCAGTAGGCAAAGCAGGAAAGAGAAGAATGGCAACAAGAAAGTAACACATTCTGCTTTTTATCCCTTTCATAAAGATAAATAGAGACCTTTAGTTTCCAGGGTTGTCCTCTGTCATCTTCTGCCACTATATATGCATAGACATATAAGAGAGAGTATTTTTTAAAATTCGCAGATTTGTATTTGTACCTCTGGATTGGACTTCAGGGCTTTGATTGCTGTGCAGACTCACCAATGAATGCTTGTCCTTTTTTGTCTCTTTTTCAGGGGGAACAGCTTCCAGACAGAAGGGCTTTTTGGGATGCATTCGATCTCTGCGTTTAAATGGACAGAAACTTGACCTTGAAGAGAAAGCTAAAATGACACCTGGCGTTAAACCTGGATGTCCAGGACATTGCAGCAGTTATGGTAACCTCTGCCATAATGGAGGAAAATGTGTGGAGAAGTATAATGGTTACTCCTGTGATTGTACCAACTCAGCCTATGAAGGACCTTTCTGCAAGGATGGTAGGCAGCAAGCTTTGATCCTAAGTCCTTAGTGGTCTCTGAATTACAGCAATTTCACCCATGTCAGCTTGGTGTCCCCCATGTTACAATAAGACATTCTAACATCAGCTATCCATTCAGCATTTTTTATATTAAGCAGCCTTTAGCCTCCATTTGTGGACTTCAACGATGGCCTCAGAAATTAAAATGGTATTAGTTGTCCTATTAATGTTACCAGATATATCCCATGATGATTCCTGTATTCAGTTGCATGTAATTGGCCCAGAAATTAACAAATAGGGATGAAATTTCTCATAACAGTGGTCTGCCTGAACCTGAATGTTTTCTTCATTTGCTTTTAAACCTCATCCAGCTTCATTTACCTTAACAAAACCTTGAGACCTTTTATTTACAGAGTTTTAGAGCAATGGTATGGCAAAAAAAAGAGGTAGTCTTTTTATGGGTTTTTTGCTGTTTCTGTGACAATTCATCCAAACTTACTTAAGAGACATGAAAAATAAGCATGAAGTATCCAGGAGAAAACTGATTTCTCTGGTTCAGTCTCTGGTGAAGGTGCATTTACTGAACCTTTCTGGTGGCCCATAGGAGATGTCGCCAATACCAGGAAAAGGAGCAGGGCAAATACAGAGCATCCAATTTAGATCGCAAGTTTTTTGGGATTTGAATGAACTAGCAAAACTCCTGCTCAATAACAGCAAGGTGCCATATGAGTGTTTTAATTTCCATGGCTGCCCCTCAGCCACCTCACAAATAGTTATGTTTACTAAGAGGGCTGCATCACCTGCTGATGTAAATCAGTGTAGTTGCACTGCAGTCCACAGAACTTTCCCCAGTTACATGAGTTGAGGATGTGGCACCGATGGCATGAGAGATGTATCAAATAACCATATAGAGTACTGTTAGTGGAGCTGCTTTACTGAAGAAAGTACTTGCAGTCAGTCTGTAGCTGAAGATATCACCATCCTGACTTTACCTCACATTAGAAAAAACCTGTTCTTGCCACATCTGTGTATTTCATGGCCAGACTATGTTGTGTTCATTGAAAACACAAGCATGAGTTCATAGGTTCTTAGCATGCACAGGTAGACATTTCTCTTCTTTTGGAACTACCAAAGACAGCTTCACTCACTGGCTGTCTTTGGGTCAGTGTTTTGCTTTAATAATGACTTTGCTTACAAAGGAGACTGGAAAGGACAAATATGTTGTCTTTAATGGGGGAGAAACAAGTCAGCTGTCAGAAGATTGTGAACTGAGCATTTATTTGCCTGACAGACATTTTGGGCTGCTCCATGTTGTGGAGTTCTGACTGGCACTAAACAATTGAATTTAGAGGCCTGTCTCCATACACAGACTAAGAAAGGACACACTGCTTGTCCAAAGTAAGGACCGGTGGGTCAGGAGCATTTTGCAGTACTCTTCTTCTGTGCAGTCAGCTCATATCCATGCCTGTCTTGGACATCTGAAAATGCAGTAGCTGAAATTCCCTTGATTTATGTATGCTTTCAGAGGTTTCTGCATTATTTGAAGCTGGCACTTCCGTTACCTATATTTTCCAAGAACCTTATCCTGTCACAAAAAATGCAAGCAGCTCAAGCTCTGCCATTTATGTGGATGCTGTCGTGTCCAAGGAAAATATCGCATTTAGCTTTCTCACTGCACATACTCCAAGCCTTCTGCTGTACATCAACACCTACTTTCATGAATATTTGGCTGTGATTCTCTCCAAAAATGGTAAGTAGTCTTGATTTGCTACCAAAGGGAGACCAGTGTAACTGTGTTTTTTGTGAGAATAGTATTGAATTCTGTTCTAAGTTAATTTCTGTGCCTGCAACTTTATCAACTTTGTGGTGTTCAGTTCATGAAAATGGCCATCACTCTTGTTTATGTCCCCTTATTTGGCATTCAGTGCTACACTTGCCTATTCAGTCTTTGAATAATCATGTTGTTGGGGTTTAAAATGTGCTTTGACTTTCATTTGGCAAGACTTTACAATAGCAGTTCCTTGCTATTTATTCCACACTGAGATCCATTAGGCTTCTAAGATAAGGGAATGAGAAATACCATGAATGTACAAGAACACTTGGTGGGGAAATATATTATCATTTTATCTTTTGCATTCTGTCTTGGCACACATATTGGTGTTCATGGGTTGTTTTAATGGAATATGGCCAGTACATCTGAATATTAAAGCCAGAAAATGTTACAGTTTTCTGGGTTCACTGACTAAAACTTGGGGTGTAAATCCATTTTCTATTAAAGGGTACATGGCATAGAGACTCTTCGAAAGCGTGTAAAGGTTCTAGGGGCAGAAGCCCTATGTCTTCTCAGTAAGACTGATTCCTGAGTCCTTGCAGTGCTTTCAGAAAACTCTCTCCAGAAAAACATCAATCTAGACAGATGGGGATATTTGAATTATTGAAGAGTTCCAGGCACTGGAGCCCTGGAAGTGATGAGTAAGCATACTGGCGAGTCATTAGCCTGTGGCAGAATAATAGAAAATTAATGCTACGTGGTTGAATATGTACATATGTACATTTGACCAAATGACCCAGAGCACTCTGAAGCCTCGCAAATTCTAAAATAGCTAAGCTTTCAAGTACCATCAAATGAAACTAGTAAGAGGAGAAAGAAATAAAAAGTGTTTTATTCTCTATGAGGACATTGCAGTAGTTTATTTCCTGGTTACATCATGTGTGTAGCATTCAGGCTGGCACAAGATGAGTATCCAAATCCTTGGGAGGAGCAGCTGGGACATTATCAGCCTGGACCCATCTCCCCTAAGTGGAAATCACAGCAGGGCAGTGGAACTACTGAGGAAATTCTCTCTAGTCTCCAGTCCTAGATTTACATCTCTGATTTGCTCTCAGAGGCAAGTGCTTATGACTTTAAGATATATGAATATTCCAGTGCATAGCTCCAGGGTGGCAGAGGTTAGGTCCTGCTGAGGTGAAACCTTGGAATGCTTCTTAAGTTACACTCTGGTTTCTTGATGCCACTATTGTAAAATGACCTTAGAAACATGAGTCAATTGGCTTTTATTGATTAAATACAACCATAAGCAAGCTGTAATTGTGATATTCTGGAAGGAGGAACACTAATGGTGATTGGGAAAGGGGTTGGGATCAGGATACTGGGATCTCTTGTATCAGCTCACCAGGAGCAGAGGTATGCCTTGCATTTTAACAGCTGCACCATCTGCAGATCTCCACTTTGGTTCTGAAGGAGTTAGGGACTCTTAGTACTTAAGGAAATTAGGTGGAGCTACTCGCCACACACTCAGGCAATTTAAACAGTGGTGTTTTTCTCAGACCTGTACTTCTGTTTACTCACTTGCAAAATGAAGATAACAGTAGTTTAGGAAGTTGGTGAGAGGTCAGGCTCCTGAATTTCTGGACAATAACATGTAGCACTATATACAAAGAATGATTAAGATAACTAGCTGACCTTGGTTAACTCCTGAAAGTTTCTTTCAGGGTTATTCTGTGCATGCTTCAGTGTCATTCTTTCAAGACGGTCATTTCAGTCATGTATATTCTCTGCCTTTTGTTGCAAATATAATCATTTTTTTAAATCTCATATCCTCGTATTTTTAGTCTTGTTGGAATTGAAATTATTCCAATGAAAATAATGTTCAGATATGTTACTCTTTCTTCCTCTAAGAGGTTTCTGCTTGCCATAAAGTTACTGGACTATGAATACTGATGTCCTTTGTAGCATTAAAAGTGAGTGCAATTTGTTCTCTCTTATCTACTCATTTTCAAGGAATCTTGCTGAGTTTGGCTGTATAGTGGGACCTAAGCAGATCCCTGATGGAAAACTGATTGATTAAATAAAGGTTAGGCTCCTGGTGAAATGGAAATGGGCATTCTCACTTAAGAGGTGAGCAGTGCATTGCCATACTCCCAAGACCTTTTCTTTTTGTTAAGAAACTGTATTAGAGCAGTCTATATATACCTTATTACTTTACCTTTCTAAGTATTTTTCAAGCTACTACTCATGTACCCTGTTATTCCTCTTTTCTATTATCCACAAAATAGACAAATTATTAGATAATAGAAGTGACAATGAGAAGAATGTTCCTGGTAATTAAGACTACCCATGTTAAATATTTAAAATTAAAGGAGTGAAAGCATCTGCAAGGCTTATTCATAGAATCATAGAATCATGGAATAGTTAGAGTTGGAAAGGACCCCAAGATCATCCAGTTCCAACCCCCATGCCATGGGCAGGGACACCTCACAATAAACTATGTCAACCAAGGCTGAGTCCAACCTGGCCTTGGACACCACCAGCGATGGAGCATTCACAACTTCTCTGGGCAACCCGTTCCATTGCCTCACCACCCTTACACTAAAGAACTTCTTCCCTATATCCAATCTAAACTTCCCCTGTTTAAGTTTGAACCCATTACCTCTTGTCCTCTCACTACAGTCCCTAATGAGGAGTCCCTCCCCAGCATCCCTATAGGCCCCCTTCAGATACTGGAAGGC
>JANRGW010038077.1:10570-24133 GCA_024733675.1 Psilopsiagon aymara | reverse complement strand
AGATTGGATATGAGGAAGAAATTCTTTACTGTGAGGGTGGTGAGGCAATGGAATGGGTTGCCCAGGGAAGTTGTGAATGCTCCGTCGCTGGCAGTGTCCAAGGCCAGGTTGGACTCAGCCTTGGTTGACATGGTTTAGTGTGAGGTGTCCCTGCCCATGGTGCGGGGTTTGGAACTAGATGATCTTGGGGTCCTTTCCAACCCCAACTATTCTATAATTCTATGATGTTTTGCATAAAATCCCAGACCAGCGGCTGCAGATGATCAGCTAGGAGGAAAACATACATTCCTGTTTGCTTGGAGGAGGTGTTTATCTCCTAGAAGACTTAAGTTCTCAGCTCGCATTTTGCAGCTAGGAATTCACCAAATTACAAAAGTAATTTTGATTGTTGGATTTCTGTAGAACTGCCCTGGAAAGGGTGGGGAGGAAGAACAGAGGGTCAAAAGCTCCCATGTTTAAATAGATGTGTAGAAATATATATATTCTTCAGTAACTGTGAAATGAGGGTCTTTTCAGAACCCATGTTACTAAAACCTTTATCCCTGAGGATTGATAGTAATCCTTTTTCAGTTATTCTTAAGTTGTGAATTATCTCTGTTCTGGATGGAGATAGCTGTGTAGTGAGAGCTGTAGTTCAGCAGAACCACTGGCTCTAGCACTGCTTTGGAGCAGTGTAGTTATCTCCACACAACATAGAGCCCAAACTAATAATACTTGGAAGAGTCAGCCTGGGACCAAGCAAACCTCCTTTTCTATCTTGCTTTTAGTGTTTCTATTACCATGTTAATTTTCCCTGTAACATATCAGTTATGTTGGCTGGATAATGAAAATACATCTTTATCCTTCTTGCCTGGTGAAATTGGGTGTTTATGCCTTAGTCTTTTGAAGACTAGCCTTCTGGAATCCCAGGTCAAGACCAGCGGAAGAGTCTGGAGCAAGTAAAACGTATGCTTGGTGGAACAAGGTCAGATCAGGGAATCCTTAAGCAAACTGGACACGCACAAATCCATGGGCCTTGGTAGGATACATCCATGAGTGCTGAGAAAGCTGACATGTCATTGCAAGGCCACTCAAGAGGCAATGGGAGCAACCGAAATGTATGAGGTGTCATCTGAACATCAACAAACTTTTTTACTCTGAGGGTGATTAATCATTGACTCATCTTGCCTAAAGAATTGTGGTCTTCATCCTTGGGGATATTTAAATGCTGTCTGGATATGTCCCTGGGCAACTGGCTCTAAGTGTCACTCACTGCTTGAGCAGGGGTTGTTGGACAACTTGATCTCCGGGGGTCCTTTACAACCTCAGCCATTCTGGGATTCTGTGAAAAATTGCAGGAGTATGCATTTGAAGGGGAAGTAGTGGACATATATGGGAATAAAACTGTTTGCTACAGAAAAGTCATCACAATGCTATCATTATATGGTTCTTGTACTAGGTACTTGTTACTAAGTAAATGTTTCACCCTTCTAATTTTTCTCATTAGACTACTTAAGAACATGAGTCAGTTCTTTTAATGTCAGTGGTTGTGGCTTCTTATGAAATTCAAATATTTCCCTTGAGAGTGCTATATTCAGGAGGACTAAAGTATCCAACTTCTCCAGTCACAGAATCTGGTATGCCAGAAATATGTGAAATGCACAGTACTTAGATAGACTTACTGGTCAGAGGAGCAAAACATTTTCCAGAGATTTGTGACCAGCCAGGCAATGTGTATAGATCTCAACACAAACAAGGATCATTAACCACAGAAAGCCATTAATCCACAAAGTTCTGTACTGTCTTTATTATGAGTTAAGAATGAAAGGGAGACTTGAGAAGAGAGTCAGTTTTATTTAACAGATTGCTCACTCTCCAGCTCTACAGACATAATGTAGCGCTCAAATTGTTTCTTTTTTTCTGTTCAGACCATCTTTTTCCATGTTCTCATTGCTGCACGTTATGATTATTTGTTAGAGCAGCATGAAACAAGTTCTAGCTTGAACAGGTATCTGTACTGCCAAAACTGAAACAGGAGTGGTTGAAAGATACTAGGAAAAGAATGGAAATGACAAGCCAGGAGGATCTCAGTGAGGGCCAGTTGGTATGAATTCCTCAAGTTATCGCAACAGAGGATGTCAAGCCTTTTTTGCCTGCAAGCTGTTCATGCAGAGTTAGTGATGATGCATAATCAGCAAAGCCACGTTGAACTTTTGGAATTCACAGAATGATACTTTTCATTTCATTCACTGGGTAAAGAATAAAAGCTCTTCCTGCCATCCTGGCTGCTGCACTAATCTTAATTGAAAAGTGCAGTGTGAGATGAAAGCCTGGCAAGATTCTTCTGCATACAAAGGTGAGTAAACCATAAGGCCTACTTAATGTCTGACCATGAGAAGACTAATGGCATCCACTGTGTATTTAAAGACAGGAGAGATCTGAGTATCAGATCAAATAGTATCATAGAGATAGTTTTTGTTAATGAAGTCTTAAAGTGACTTTTGAAATTCTAAAGAATGTGTAGAAAAGGTATAATTTAAAATTTACCGAAATAAATCTCACCATCAGAAAACAGGTAATTTCAGGAAGCTTTAACTGCATCTGATATTTTCAGCTCTTTCCTTCATCTTTATATTCAGTCACCTTCAAGGCCAAAAGATGATTAATGCAGCACCACTTTGTAAAAGAAACAGCAACCACTTCCTTCACCAAAAAGAAGTATCTAGGAATGGAAAAATAATGATAATGACTAATAGAGGCTTTATAAATTGCTGCTCACCCAGAGGTTTCATGTCATTTTCCAAATGATGTTAACATTCATTTATTTCACCCACGGACAAGCTGCAACATAAAAAAGTAAGATAATTTTTCAGCAGTCATCAAGCTGCTGGATCCCAAAATGTGGCAGTGCTCTGTCCATCACCTCCAGGATACATAAATATACCACTGTGTATGCTTACCCATGAGCTAACTTGAAAAGACGGCATTTAGTATTACCTCACAACTATGGGTTAGCCCTATTCCCATTTTAGGCCCAGCCACATTAGCATGGAAATGATCTGTTTTGTTTAGATGAGTGTTCCCCTGAAAATCACTAGAATAAGCTCTGGGTAAAAGCCACTCAGTATGTGCATGATGAGCTTTATTATTGTGGTCCTCTGGGTCATCTTTTAGATTTGCAATTTTTTCTAGGTTTGGAGCAAGATGACTCTGCCAGCTCCATTTTAAATGCTGGTCAGCCTGTGTTAAGCCAACTGACGGCTGGTGGGAATAAGATGTCTACTAAGGTTAAACACATTTGTCAGTCACATAAGGGAACTAGCTACATTTGTTGATGTTTAAGTGGCATTCTCAGTCTGGCTCCAGCTGCTTGGCAAGACTGCAAAGTGAACTGGGGTCACAGGCCTCCAGATGGGCTCCTTTAGGGGCTTTTGGGTGTGTGCCTTTTTCCAAGTTTAAGAAATGCAACAGGAAAGTATTTTTGGATTTTAGATATAGGATGTCCTAAATACGATCTTTAAGCCCTGAATGTCTCAAACACTGACTGAGAGGCATTCAAATAACACCTTTTCCCACTATTACGAACGATTACAAAAACATTGTGGTGTGGATTCTTTTATTTTAAACCCTATGAAACAGTGTCATCTAAGCAAATGCAGTAGCTGAGTAATCGTATCAACAAACATGTTCAACACTTTCATCTTTATTTTCTCCCCGCAAAACAAATAGCAAGAGTCACCTCCTAAAAACGTGCAAGTACTTTCTTAGTTAAATGCCACTGGACGCTGACAGGATGGGCCCTGATCTTTCAAATCACCAGTGGTACTTCGACTAAAGAGTAAATTTACTGGGTAAATATCCCTGGGGAGAAGTTGCTAATTAAGGAGAAGATTTCTTCGCCAGCAGCTCCTAATAGAGAAAAGAGTAGTTCATTTTAAATATCTAGGCAATGAATAGGGACACTGTCACACCGAAGCTATACAAGTTGCCAGAGAGATATTTTGTGGTAGAGATGACTGAAAACTGCTGTTGTGCAATCAGGAATGAATAAATATTTCCACCTTATGAGCTGCAAATGACTTTCTGGGCTAAGTATTTTAATATTATTTTTCTGTTTCATAGCAGCAACATCAATAGCCTAATATATTTCATCCTTTGTTTAACTGGCGACTTCCTTAATAATCTTCCCATTTAGCTATAGCTCACTTGAGTGCTGAGGGTGGGTGTAACAGTGTAACATCTCACAGCCTGCCAAGGGTGAATGTCTGAGACAGCTGCAAGTGGTTCTGTTGGTCCTAAATTCCTTTGTTTCTGGGTACCTCTGATGCAATGGGACATACAGGGGTAGTCCTAGGCCTTTTTTCTAATTCAGTGTTTCGTTAATTATACAGACATATTTCTCTCAAATCAGAGTTGTCAGCTGATCTGGTTTAGACAATTTTTTCTGATGTTACGTGGTAGTGAAAAACTTGTCCATTTTGTGCGTGCCACCCATATGTGCTCCCTGAACAAACCTCAGTTTCTCTGAGTGGTGCAAGATGTCTTGCCAGCTGCTACAGACAGTACAAGTCATTAAAAAGTGCTAATGAAGTTGGTGGAGATCTTGGGTTCAATTTGAGCTCATTTAAAACCAGTTTCTGTAAATGAAGGTCCTGCAGAGCTGTCTGAGATTACAAGGGTATGTCATTCCCTTTCTTGCTGTTTGGTCCTTCAAAACTATATGACACAACACTTGTGGTCCTGGTGATGTCTGTGGCAGGAACCTTGCTTAAGAATGATAGATTTATAGACCAAATTCCTGATACCCAGGGTTTTTTTTCTGCAGAGCTGCTTTAACATTGTTGCCAAATATCTAGCACTGGGGTGAGATATTTCAAGCCAAGAAGTCTTTTCTCTGAGCCAGAACACTCTCTGTAACATTTTCCCATGCTCCCTTTTCTAGCTGATGATTTAAAAATTACTATCTGATTTTCAACACAAGCTTTGGCAGTCCAGAATGAATGGAAATTTACTTGGCATAGGCCACAAATACAACAGATGTTGCTGACATTCCACTCAGGCTCTTCTGTAGAGAAAGGCAAAGAAAGAGGACTCTCCTCTTGACATGTTCAACCAGAAAAGGTATTGGACATAGAATATGTAGCATTGTGGCCAAGGTATTTCTCCACACTGTGAGTTTGGGAACATATTTTAATTCGTCAGGCTGAACACTTTGAAATCTCCAACCAGTTTAATGTCCTCATTACCACTAGACTTAAGAGCTGCTAATAAATCTTTCTTGTCCTCAGCAAAAATGCAGAAGCAGTTTGAAGGCACCATGTTATTCCTATAGCTGCCTGGTTGATTACGCTGGCACTGATCATTAGTGTCCTGTTAGTAAGTAGTAACCCACTGAAAGTGTACCCTGGGAGAGTTTTGTTTCAGAAGACTTACCAGCATGGGATGGCATAAATACTGCCCTTTGGTTTCTATTTCCCAGAACTCCCTGCTGCAGAAGTGGACTCCCAGGAATCCTGTTAAAATGGCTTTGTAGGTCTTGATATCAGCAGAGAGATGTCATTCAGTCCTACAGTCATAGATTAAACTAACTCACATTACAGGCTGAAGACCATAGTGTTTCGTATGTAGCAAGCCAGCTTTGATACTGGTAGTGGTCTCATTGCAGTAGCATGGCAGCCCACATTGACTCATTTCCTCCAGAACTGGTGAAGAGAGGCCAGCTATGCTCTATAACACTGTGACTAAACTGTGCCTGCTCCCTCTTGGGCTGCCCTAGAGCTAGCACAACATATCTCCATGCTGGTCTGCAAAATTTGAAGCTGAAAAGGATGAATATAATAATCAAGTGTGAACCTGCTCTTGTGTAGCACTGCTGAGCTAATATGCCCAGTAAAAATTTTCTAGCCCAAGGCCAAAAACATGATACCTCTTTTTTTCCTTCCCTCCCTCTTTCATGGGCTTAATAGAAATTGCCTCCAGCAATCCCACATACATTAGAGAAGGAAGAAAACACAACAGGTAGTGCATTGCTTGAGGATTATGGCACTACAGGTGTGCATGCTTAGACACAGGGAGCTGAAAAGAGGATGACAGGCATGACTGCAGCAAGAAAGCTAGAAATTACACTGTTCGTGAATCCCTATTGTGAGGCAGAAATTATTCAAAATACAGATAGAACAGAGGATAGGGAGAACAGAGTTGGTTCATACAAACATTTTTACTTGCAGCTAGTGACTTGAGCTGATATGATGGAGAAAGTCAGTGGACCAGGTAATCAAAATTCAGAAAAAAAAAAAAAAAAAGAAATCTTGATAATAATCCTAATTAATAATCCATTTATTTTACCTGTGAGGTAGCAAAATGGCAATGTAATCTGCTAGACAAATTGTTCTGTACTCTGAAAACAGAAGTTTTTGGTATTGAATGCAAGCCAAAATCAGCTCTCAGCTATAGTGGCATAAATTCCAAAACACCTCTGGAGAGATGAGCCCATGTACTTCTGGTTTATATTAATGCAAATTTGACCCCAGGCAAAATGCCAACTTTAACTCAGTAGTTTTGAAGAGCAGCCATCTAAAAAAAGTTGCTGCTGGAATTCAAAGCAATTTAGGAAAATAAGATGCTATTCACTGATCTCTTTACATGATTTAAGGTAAAATTGTACCACTGTGGAAAGTAAGATCTGTTCTTAATGGATGTCAAGAACCTCCTCTATTGTCTTCCAACAAATGGAACAGATGGTTTCTGTTTTAAAATCAGTGCTTCTCTGAAAAAGTCATTGAGTAAATCCCAGTTTGCAGCAGCTGAGAGCCTAGATAGATTGCAGATCTTTGCTGGCTCTCTTTGAACGCAAATATTCAATGGAGCACCTCCTGTATGAAGACAGGCTGAGAAAGTTGGGCTGTTCAGCCTGGAGGAGAGAAAGCTGTGTGGAGACCGCAGCCTTCCAGTATCTGAAGGGGGCCTACAAGGATGCTGGGGAGGGATTCTTCATCAGGGACTGTGATGACAGGACAAGAACTAATGGGTTCAAACTTAAATAGGGGAAGTTTAGATTGGATATAAGGAAGAAGTTCTTTACTGTACTGGTGGTGAGGCACAGGATGCCCAGGGAAGTTGTGAATGCTCCATCGCTGGCAGTGTTCAAGGCCAGGCTGGACATAGCCTTGGGTGACATGGTTTAGTGTGAGGTGTCTCTGCCCATGGCGTGGGTGTTGAAACTTGGTGATCTTAAGGTCCTTTCCAACCCTAACTATTCTATGATTCTATGTTGTTGCTGATCACCTGACTATAGTAGAACCATTTATATTTTATACACTGGTGCGTTCATAGAATACAAAAAGAGCTGACTTTTTTTTTTCGTATTTACAAACTAAGCAACTAGTACAGGATCACAGACCAAATCTAGGCCTTGTTCCATTTCCTGCATCGCACTCTTTTAAAATGATCCAGGTAAAATGCAGTCTACAAAGTCCTTCTGGTGGGACATGATTTTAATCTTTGGACGAATCTGATACACTATCACATCTTAGTTTCAGCTTATTCTGTGTGTTCATCTCAGCTATGGTATGCAGGGTCAGGCATCTGCTCAATTTTTTATCAACTCTCTCACTGACCTAATGAGCAAGTCTGAAGAAGGTCCCGTAACTTCCGTATGTTTGGGCTTCTTTTCTTATGTCTTTCTAGAGTAAAGTGATTGTAAGATGTTATTCCTGTTATTCCCGGTTGATGTATCTTTCATTCAGTAGCAGAAATAGGATTTTGATTTAAGTTTGGACCTTTAGGTATTACCTTAGTTGTGATAGACACTAGCTCCTTGTTGTGGCTATGCAATGAGGAATTTAGAAGCTTTGCAGTATGATTCAGGGCAGCTGAATCAAGACCTATAATATTACACTGAATAATTTAGCAGTTGCTACTCACCTAGATCTCTTCACAACTTCTGCTCCAAAATCCATGACTATGTGTGAGAAAGTAAACGTTTTCCATCTCCTTTTTTTTTTTATTTTTACTTTAAAAGCTCACCTGATCCAGCAGCCCTCTCAATCAGCTAAAAAGCCTTCAATCTAGTAGTTCCTTCTCATTTTACCTCTGTTTTTTGGAAGCTTTGTTTCTATCTTCCAAAGCTCAGAGAGCAGCAGTGCTCATCTGGGATATACTGAATGTTATAAAAAGTGCAGCTCTTAGAATCTTGAGCAGCCAAGCATTCTGGTGGGAGAAAAGGAGGGATGATCTTAACTGGTCTCTGGGTTCAATCTGGAAGGACTGCCAATATCACTGTGAGTTGTGTAGAGCTGGCTAAATTCTTCCTTTACAGAAAATGTATATGTTGTTTTAAGATTTTTTTAAAGTGGTTTTTCAGTAGCTTGAAAGACAAGAGAACTGTCCTTACTAAGGAAGGATTTGAAAGACAGAAGACAGCAGTTGTGTCCACACTATGTAGTGAAGGAGAATTGCTCCATGTCCTTTCTCACTAACTCTAGACCAGCAAGCAGTCTTTCAGTATTAACGTGGCTAAATAGAGGAGCCAAGCAGGGCTGCTCATTTACCTCTCAGTAGCTAGACTCTTTCTGGAGTCAGAGGTGTCTCATATGCAGCAGCTTGTACAGGTATATAGTGGGCTTCTCTGACATGGTGCTGCATCGCAATGTTCATGTAAACACTCCTCTGCAAACAGTGAAACCAGTCCTAGAACTAATATAATGTGAACACATCCTTCAGTGACAAATAATTGGTCCTTACCATTCAACAAAGGTTATATTTGCCTGTAGATTTCTGCAATACCTAGTGATACCTGGAATAGTTTGAACTTGTGTTAACAGAAGTGCTGAAACTGAAGGAGATAGGAGAGGATTTTATGATGATTTTCAAAACAGAGTAAACAAAGGACCCTTTACTCTAGTTGCGGTGCTGTCAGTGTTCATTTTCTCCTTGGAGACAGTAATAAACTAAACAATTTGTTAGGAAAGCTTTTTAACTCTATAGTGTCACTGTGATTCCATGTATTTTGGCTGCTGATGTATCAAAAGAGCTCCAAAAGTTCAGAGATTTTTTTTCCTCCCTGCTGCTTAATTCCCAGAAAAGTAAGCTGGAAGGGATTTGGAAGGGATATTTTCAGAATAGGTTCTATTCCTTTTAAATTATATATATGTGTGTGTGTGTGTGTGTGTGTATTTATTTCTTTTTCCCTGTAGTCATTTGTGGAAGGATTAAGATGCATACTGGATTCCTTGTTTTCTGTTTTCTGTGCAGTTTGGTTTGTTATGGTGCTGTTAGTTATAAGAAGCCAGAATGCTTTTTTTTGATACAAAGACTGAAAGGGAAGCTTTGTATTAATTTTTTTATGAAATATATTTACATCTTCAAATACATTAGATTAGATAAAAAGTAAAAATATTTTTTTCTGCATAAGCATTTGCCATATCTCTTTTCTTGTGTTGCATATAAATTAAAATGAGTCCGGGCCTCTAAATATTTGAAATTAAGCTGTAATTCCCACAGTTGTCGCTGTCTTCTGCATTGTCTATTACATGTTGATGAAAAGGAATAGTAAAACCCAGTATTAAATAGAACAGTGCAAGACCTGCATGCCCTCTAGTGGAAGCGATCCTTAACAAACTATTGTATATCAGCTTTTGTGGCAGACACACTGTCCTTGATAAACTTAGTTAATTACGTTTCTCCATAGCAGAGTTTGTTACCTAGTAGAAAGGAAAGCCCTTTCAGTGTATTATTTTTCTCACATTTTTCATTACAGTTTGAACTCTTTCATTCCTCTTCAACCTCTTTCTTGACTTCCTAACCTCGTTACTTCACTGTAATAAAGTTAGTTATATGTTGTGTAAAGGTATTGAATGGTATCTCATTATTCACACAAGTTTTATACATAGAAATTTGCTCTGCTTTTAGGAAGTTTACAGGTCCGATACAAGCTGAGTAAGGATGGGCTCCTCATTTTCACCATTAACTCTGGAAATTTTGCCAATCGAGAACTGCACCATGTGAAGATTGACAGAGAAGGCAGAGAGCTCATTGTTCAGGTATGCCATGGTTTACGTTGAGTGTTAAATAATGCTTCATGCCACAGACTCACTGATTTTAGTGCTTGATCACCAGCAGCAGGCAAAGGTTTTGCATTCTTCTGGTAGAAACAAATCTGGTCCAGCAGCAGAATAGCCCTGTAGGTTAGACCAAAGTTCCACCCACACTCTGCTTCAACGAGTACCCAACTGTAGTTTTTTCCTGTGAGTGATCCTTCCCTTGTCTGTGACAATATGTGAATTGTCATGAAACACCTTTGGCCAGAAGTTCATCTGGACCACTGGAGTGGTTCTGCAGCTTAGGGATGTCTGTGTGACCTGTAGTCCAAGAGGAAGCACACAGTATAGTTCATTAAAACGTTTACAAAGGGAGAAAAATAGCTGAGGAATGGGCACCTGGGAATCTAATTTCATTTAGGGTGCATGTTTCAAGGGAGAATATGAGCCAGGTGCCTTATCCTCTCACAGAGAAGGAAAAGCTGAGGGAATGCAGGGTGCAGTCACGATGTGCATGACTATTCCCTGTCCCTTTGCTGGAAGCAAGCCATGCTGAATGTGACAACCTCAGGAGAGCCAAGAATCCTCCTCTGTCTTGTTGCCTTGCATAACCTGTTTTTCCAATGCAGGGAGAAGAGGACCACCTCACTGCTCTTTCTGCTTGCTTTCTGAGGCTTATTATGCCAGTTGATACTAGAAATCAACTTGGCTAAATCTTGGCAGCAGTCATTTAACAGGGAAGGGTGACAAAGTCTAGAGAAGCCTTATGTTAAGGAGTAGAATGAGAAGGCAACAGAAACACAGGGTGCACCACAGCTGTGTTTTTCTCTCTACAGTTTCCATGGCTGGGTGGTAAAATTATAACACAGCACACAACAAGGGTGGGTAGGCCTGATTATCTAGAAAGGAAGCTTATGCTAAAAGCCAGGATTTTGCTTAAGTACCAGTCTTCTATTGTCTGCACTGAGGTTTTCTTCTGTGCAGAACTATTTTTTAACAATACGTTTCTAGAGAGCCCTCTTTTGAGTGTATTCTAAAGTGACTAGACATGGATTTTGGGAAGCAGGGGGATTTCAGTGTCAAACATTTTAAGCTTTTCTGCAGGGGAAGTTTCTTCAAAGCCCTTTATATGACTATTCTGGTATACCTTTTAGCTTCTCATGCTAAAATCAAAGCACATTCACTTTGCTATCTTTAGAAACTGAATCATGCTTGGGGGCAGAATTAACTTATTTGCAGCTGAGAGAGTTCCCAGAAGTTTGCAGTAGAGAGAGATATAGAGGTGTCTATGTGCTGTTGTAATGAACTAATTTTATTGACCTCTTCCAGGTTGATCAAGTTCTCAAACTCAAACACAACTTTTCTGAGATTGATTTTAAGGCCATTAAATCACTCACCTTGGGCAAGGTCACAGGTAGGTTCTACTAAAAATATTCCTGATTCATCAGTTGTTATACTGCTGGAGTTAACCTGAGCTGGTGTCTTAGGCATTTAATAGGATTGGGGTTTTGTTTGGCTGGTTTAGCAGTTGAGAGCTGGCCTGAGCATTTCAGTACTCCTATTTGTATATCTTGTCAATGAAAAAATTTGGCAGTTTTACTTGTTTGCATTGGTACCAATATTAACTTCTCCCATTGCTTCCTCCAGTAAAGTGATTCACACTGCCTGTGTGGCTGCACAAAGTGGCATCTTAGCCCAGTGATATCATCTCTGGGCTATCTCTGCTTCTTAATGATAAGCACATCACTGCGAGCTTCATCCTCTATACCCTTTTTTACTCCCAGCTCTCCGGTTCTTTTCCATTTGAATTTTGCAAGGAATATTTACATTGTACATAGCACTGAGGCCACAGTTCTGCATGCTTTACAAGTGGATCTTCTTGATCTTTACCCCTCCAACACAACAAAGACATTACAAGACAGAGAGTAGAGCTCCTCTATTTTGCTGTCAGGTTACTTTATATGAGTCTTATTTGTCCCCAGTAAGATTCTAAATGCCTCCTTAGTTACAGACATTTTAGTCCTTTGTTAAAATTTGGACCTTCATACCAAGCCTGACATCTCTTTCACTTATTACAATTCTGTATGTCTCATTAATAGCACCCAAAGCCTGCGGGAATGGTAGCTGAACAGAAACTATAGACATCCTTAAGTGTCTGCTTGTGCAATGTAACTGTATATGACATTAGTGCATTCCATATCATGTTGTACTAAGTAGATTAAGGGCAGGAAATGATTTTTCCCTTAAACATATTTAAGATTTGTCCAGAATGCAGCAGTCTTCCAAGCATTTGTGGACTGATTTGGGGACCTGACACTGTTCAGCTGAAGTAAGAGCTAAGCTAAAAATTTTGTGATTTTGTCAATGGTCAGCTGTAGTGCTAAAAATCTGAAAGAATATTGCTCATCATAACCTCTACCTAAAACTCCAGCTATAGATACCAAATCAGTAAACCAAGGCTTTTCTAACCAGCAAGATGCAACATAGGACAAAGATCTTCAAACGTGTAGCCAGCAAGCTGACATGGTACAGTCCAGCTTCGTGGAGAGAAAGTATATTTAGTCACAAAAATATGATTAACTTTACAAGTACAAGGTTGTTGCCAAGTCAGAGAGCCCAGATATATCTCCAGAAGTCTGGCATTCAGTTCCACTGAGCACCATAGACTTGTTTCCAGAGAGCTTTTAAGGGATATATCCTTCTGTTACTTCTTTCTTACCCCAAAGTTTATTGGAATTTTGTTTTAGTAATAATACTATTAGCAATAGTTCGTATTCTGTAACGACACTAAAGACATAAATTTAGCCATCCAGATGGTGGGAAGTCTTATTGCTGTACCAGGAATCACACAATATATCCAGCAAGTCACTTTAATTCCAGCCTAATCCTAATTCTAGTTTTTTCCTCATATGTTAAGTGAATTTCCACAGATGTTTTCTCCTATGTCAGGTTTTCATTTTCCAGGTTTTATCTAACAGCTGTACCTGTGTTGAGTAGAGTCATTTCATCCTCACAGAATCATAAATCCCCAAGACTTCTCCACTCCGGGATGAACAGTCCCAGCTCTATCAAGCCTCTCCTCACAGGAAAGATGCTCTAGTCCCTTGATTATCTTTGTATCCCTTCACTGGGCTCACTCCAGGAAGTTCATGTCTATTTTTGATTGGGAGCCAAGTACTGAACCCAGCACCCATGGGTCCAGTAGTATTACACTCATGCAGGGTATGGAGGAAGGACCACCTTCATCTGTCTCCTGGCAATACTCTTCCCAAGGCAACCCTTTGTGCCAGGATATCATAGATTCATAGAATAGTTACGGTTGGAAAGGACCCCAAGATCATCCAGTTCCAACCCCCCTACCGTGGGCTGGGACACCTCACACTAAACCATGTCAACCAAGGCTGAGTCCAAACTGTCCTTGAACACCATCAGCAATGGAGCATTCACAACTTCCCTGGGCAACCTATTCAAGTGCCTCACCACCCTCACAGTAAAGAATTTCTTCCTCATATCCAATCTAAACTTCCCCTGTTTAAGTTTGAACCCG
>JANRGW010038077.1:0-10470 GCA_024733675.1 Psilopsiagon aymara | reverse complement strand
ATGTCACCAACAAAGATGTTGAACAAGACCGGTCCCAACACCAATCCCTGAGGGACACCACTCATTACTGGTCTCCAGCTAGACATTGCGCCATTAACCACAACTCTTTGTGTGCGGCCATCCAGCCAGCTCTTTATCCACTGAGTGGTCCACCCATCAAAATGATATCTCTCCAATTTAGAGACAAGGATGTCGTGTGAGACAGTGTCGAACTCTTTGCACAAGTCCAGGTAGATGACATCAACTGCTCTACCCCTGTCCATCAGTTCCGTAGCCATCAGTTCCATCATAGAAGGCCACCAGATTGGTCAGGCAGGATTTCCCCTTTGTGAATCCATGCTGGCTGTCACCAACCACCTTGCTGCTTTTCATGTGCCTTAGCATGCCTTCCAGGAGAATCCGCTCCAGGATTTTGCGAGGCAAAGAGGTGAGGCTGACTGGTCTGCAGTTCTCTGGGTCATCCATTTTCCCCTTCTTGAAAATGGCTGCCTTTGCTGCAAGGACACAACACTGGGTCATTGGCAGCTTTGCCATGCTGGCAAAAAAAATAAATAAAGAAACCCAAAAAATAATAATAATAAAAAAAAAAAAAAAAACAAATAACAAAACAAACAAACAAAAAAAAAAAACCCCAAACAAACCAACCAAACCCCAAACCACAACAAAATTGACCTGCTACAATACACCTTGTATTGAGGAGATCTGGACCTTGTCATTTTAGGAATGTAAAACTTACATAAGTATGTCCATTCATAATTTACACTGTTACATGGGTAAAATGTTGACAATAGCTTCTTAAGTGATAGCTCACCATAAGTTGAATATTGGTGACCTGAAGCAATATCCTCCCGAGTTCTTCCTTGTCATTGTTCAGGAGTAAAGCATAAACTTTCAGAGGCACTTGGTGCTTCATAGTAAACCTAGGCTTTCTGTAGTCTTTGTTTCAGATGCCACTGGGATTTAGGTATTTAAAGGCATTCATTAGGAACATTTAAGTGTCCACTGAACTAGAACTATATAAAAAAATCTCTGTTCTACATAACCTACGTATCCATGCTATACTGTTCTGAAAATTTGACTATTCTTACTTCCTGTCATACCACTGCTGTTTTGCCTGCTCTAACAGCCCGATCCTGGCTGCTTAACCAGATGATTATACCACCTTCTTTCTTGACTTTTCATTTCTCACTGGCTGAGAAATCTCAAAGAGAGCTTTGAGCATCTAATAAAAGGTTGGAATCTCTTCCTTAACAGATTTTCTTATGATAACAATTTTAGCACTTTTGAAAATTGTATGTCCATAAAATGACCAGCCTTTAAATAATAGTGCTTTCTCCCTTCCTACCACCTTACCCCATTTCACTTCCTTTAGTCAAAAACTACTCAAGCTCAGATATTTTTTTCTGCTTTTCAAATCTGCTGTTTTTTCCAGTGGTTGCCCTATACCTGACTCTGAATTTGGGGGGCAGGAGGACAAAACCAAAACCAAACCTGTTTAAGACAGAGAGGGTCCACCTGGAATTCAGAACACAGGGACACTCCCTCTGCCACAGACTGCTTGAATAACCTTGGGCAAGCCATTTACGTGCAGATATAAAGGCAAGCAGGCATTTTATTCCCACTGGAACCAGTCTGAGCTTTACTATCTCTGTTCTCTATCAGTAAAGCATGGAAAATAGAACATCCCTACATCAGATGGTGCTAGGAGAATAAAAGCATTAAAGGCTGTGAGCTGTTCAGGTCCACAGTAATGGGGCCATATAGCTGCCTTAGAAAGATCAATCTAAATATAAGTGTGGCTTTGAAGACAAGGGAGTATAAAAAGAAGCAGCATTCAAGTAGCCAACAGCCATTTGTTGAATTCATCCTCACAGTATCCAACAGCAATAGAAAAATCTTATTATCCTGTAGTTTGTTGTCATTTTTGCTTCACAGATACAGCAGCAAGACACAAAAGGACCTACCCAAAGCTCATCAGTATCAATGGGAGTTTTTCAACGGTCTTTAGTGAGTACTGGATTCAGGCCCCAAGTGGGTCATACAGTTTATGGCAAAGCCTTAGTGAAATCTTAACCAGAGTCCCAGTTCATTTATTTTAAGTACTCCTTGCAGAGATCATACTGCTGTATTTAACCACATGAGCTCTACTGGCAATCTGACCTGTGAAGCTTGCTCTGCTCTGAAGAAGGGATTGAACTGCATGACCTTCAGAGGTGTCTTTCAACTTAAGTTATTCAACTTAATTTATCTCAGAGACATATTTGCATATGTTTAGGTCTTGTATAGAAGAAGCTGCTATCCCAGAGGAAAATTTAATTTCTTTGTTTTGGAGTTGACCTTAAGGAATCTTTGAAAACTTTCTGCAGTACCCCAGCATGTCTAAATCTTTCACCAGTATAGTTCCTGGAAAACTAATTACTTATGCAGAGAAGTGACCCTCTTTGTCTGCATATTTGATTCTGAGCAATTTAATGTATTAGCTGTGTAGTGATACCAGAGTAAAAGGGTAGTGTTGAAAGGGATTCAAGAGTATTCTGAAGAAAAAGGTTGCAAAGATTTCTTTAGCACCTATTAATGTTGACCTAATTTATTTGTGTCTTCAAAGTGATGAATTAGCAGACCTCCCTACACAGGCAATGTAAAGAACTGTGTAGTCTAGCACATGATCCTGATATCTTTTATCTTTAAAGGCCTGAGCTAAATACTCAAGTTGCAGGAATCTTTCCACTGAATCATTCAGCTTTGATATAAACTGTATGTAGAAGAAAGTTTATCTAGAAAATAATTTATTAAAATCATTATGTAGGTGCAGTACCATTCTTATGATTTCTACAATAGCTTTTCTTATTAAAAATTCACAAGAAGAAAATGGAATCTGTACACTGAAGAAATCACAGAGCAATTCATCCAAGAGTGGTATTATACTGGGGAGATGATAATGGGATAATTAAATCAGAAAAACTAAGTTGACATTTACTCTGAGATACAAAAGGTTCCTTAAAAGAGAACCTTCTTCTAGAGACTTTCCATGCAAAAGATTTCCATTTTTATGGGTGGAAAGTAATTCAACTTTTTAAGCTCACAAGGTCACAGTTTGCTTGAGAAATTTAAAGTCACAGTCTCAGAATATCATGCTCTAGCATTTTAAATAACATAGCAATGACTGCAGGAGATTTTTGCGGAACTCCTGCTGTTACTGCAAAGATCTTTTTCTTTACTGCAGACTCTTCTTGCCCTAAATACTCAAATACCCTGGAGAATGATCTCTTGAGTGCATTATAGGGCATCCAATAACAAAAGTCACTGTTTTCTCTTTGTAGCCTAGTAAAGCATTAAGGAAAATGGAAATTGCAGCTTACAATGAGAAAGGGAGAAGTATTTAGGACCAAGATGGCAGCAGTCAAAACCAAGCAGTCTGGCTGCCCTAGGCATTTCAAGCAATCCAAGGTCTAAGCCAATAATACCATCATGCATCTTATCAAAAAGAGATCAAATCACCCAGCACTATCATTACCTTATGATGATAGCACCATGCTTAGGCACCCATTTTTTTTTTTTTTTTATGATAATACTGTCTAAATAAGTGTCCACGGTCATCTACTTCTATCCAAATTTGTGTGCGTGAATTCTTGCTACTTGAGTTGATTTTAGCTGTCTGCTTATAAGAAAAGCATGTATTCTTTTGCACATCATCTCTCCATCTTCTTGCATAGTTTCTTCTTTTTTATAGATTATATTTTGAGCCCACGCAAAATCACATAGGGCTGGCTGCATTGTGACAGATTAGGATTCAAGTGTCAAAAACTACGACATCTAACAAATTTCACATTAAAACTCCAAGCAGTGCTTCACTTTCGATGAGAAACTGTCTTTAAGAAAACATAGTAAATACATGTCTGAAATCATCTCAGCTAAGCCTAATAAAAGACAAATTCCCAGATGCTCCACTTGGCATGAAATATTCAATTGCCAGCAAGCAAATCCTGGCATGGTCTGCTCATTCCTGGAAAAACCTTTGCTTTGGCTGTCCCTTACTTTTTCAGAAGTGTCTTGGAGATGCATTGAATGCATAGAACCTATGTTGCATTCAGACTTGTCCTTTTCTATAAGCAAGAGCTAAACTGAGCCCAAAGGTCCTAACCAGGAATCTTTTCTGTGTGGTTCACTCTGCTGCCTTTGTGGCAGGCTCACACCAGGAAATGAGACTATTCCAAAGATGCCTTTTTGTGGATTCCAGTCTAATTCAATATATGCTTTCCTCCCTTTCTAAATTAATGATGAGTATCAGCAGTGTTTACTGAGGTTTTTGAAATACATAGCATTGTATTTTTCAAGGTAACCACACAGTACTCGTTAGTAAACTCTTCTGAGATAGGTGCATTGTGGAAACTATGAGTCTCTCACTTCAAGGTCACGGGCTGAAATCTAGCAAGAATGTCCAAGAAATAATCTTCCAGTGCTGTTCAGCACCTTAGCAAAAGGAGGTGGGGTTTACACTTACACTTTCCCAAAAATTATCTTCCTATTTCTCAGGCTTCTATTTTTAAAAACAACTTCAGCATGCAGACCTTTTGTGCATCTACTAATGATTCACTTAGATTAATTAATTAACGCACGGACATTTAAAACAGGCAATATCTGCTCTGACTGATGTTAAAAATAACTTTTTATTGAGGAAATCTACAATGGGACTTCCTGAATGTAAGTGAGCACACAGGTAAAATTTGGGCTCAGATTTAAGTTTCAGAGTTACTTACTTAGCTGTGACATTACAGAGAGCTTCTGGGGAGCAGCTAGAAGATCCAGCAAGAAGCCAGACCAACTTATGCACAACTCAGCAGACAAAGCTTAAAAATTACTTCCTAAAAACATGGGTAAACTTAAGTTGTGGCAAATTAACATTTAAATTACTCAAAAGCCGAAAAGGATTGCCTTCTTACTCCCTACATGTAAAAATCATCCAAAGTAACTCCATTTCCAGAACTAGAACAGACTCACAATGCTAAAATGTCAGAAGATCAAACCAAACCATCAACAGCAATTCTGTGTGATTTTCCAGGCCAAACACATGCAAAGGTTGACAATGTAACCAGGTCAGATGAAGACCACTGACATTTCATATGACCTTGCTTCAATGCCAACCTTGGAATTGCACTGAGTTGCTTCTTTTACTGACCTCCAAGTCATGTAGTGAAAATATCTTTTGGAAAAAGATTTTGTCATGATTTAAAGACTTCGGGTGACTGAGTGGCCCTTACTAAGCCTTTCACAAAGATAATCATGTCATAACCACAGAATTAAATTATCTACTCAAGAATTCAGAGGGCAGCACATGTCATCCACATCCTAATTGTGTAGGGCTCTTGTTGAGAACAGTGAAAGTCCCACTTTCTGAAAGACATAAGGCCTAAAAGCATATAATAAAGCAAGCTGTACTGTGCATATTGGAGATTTTTACCAGTGGCCTGCCTCTGAGATGGGTTTTGGTTTGTTCTTTATTTTTTTTTTCTTCAAATTTCAAAGCTTTTCAACAACAAATCTAGTTCTCATTCTTACTTTAACAAAAGACTCCTGGAATTGGCTCTTAATTTGACTTTTTAAAAAAGCCTTCAAAATACTGTATTCTAGACTTTTCAAACTACTGTACCATGAAAAGGAATTCATTATTTCTTTGGCTTTACCTTTTGCACACTGGAGCAGAACAGAACAATTTAGATTGCCTGATGTCTGAAAGATACCAACAAATCTACCTTTTGTGTCAGAACTAAGAAAATAGGAAAGGCTGAGAGCAGGAATGTTTACAAAGGGTTTTAGAAATTCAACAAAGATGGCAAATACTGTAAATTAGTCTCTTAGTTTTATATACGTCTTCTTGCAGTAACTTGGAAACAATTTTTTGTCTATTTTATATGCCCCTGCCAAAATCTCATTGAAAACCTGAATGCACCCAATCCTACACATATTGAGAAGAGCAAATGAAAACCTCTGAAAAGCTGCCTTTTTTTCCAGTGGAAAAGTTTGACCATTTCCTTTCCCACCTCTCTTTTTCGCACTTACTCACAACCTAGAGGGAGGCTGTCCTCATGACAGCTCTGCAGACTGAGAATTTCTCCTATAAGACCCCTCACACTGTACCTTGCTTTGCTGAAAAGCAGTCAAACTCTTCCATGTTATACTTCCATGGAAACATTCAACAGAATGTCTCTGCTAATTCTTTCTGACTGCATGACATAATAGTCACAGATCTTGGCACCAAAATATTGTGTGATTTGTGCTAGTTTTGATATTTCTCTGCATTTTCTTATACGTAAAAGTTTGTCATTCATGTAACAATGTCAATTATAGATCAGGTCTACTTTTTTCCTAAATCTTTTTGGCTGAAAGCTTGTAAAATCACTCTTATTTGAATGATAGTGGGAAAATTGGACTTTATTTTGAAGTTTACTATCTTACACATTCAAGCTTTGAAGATAAATTTGAGAAGCTGAAGATTCTTATTTTCTGCTGTCATTGGAAGTATTTCCAAAACTTTCAATGCTAGCAGTTGTTTTTTTCATTAGCAAGTAATTTTTAAAAATTTTAATAAGTTCTGATACTATAGATGTGTGTATTTGTGGAGTTTTTCTTGTTTGATTGACATAGATATAAGGCAGATCATGTTACAGACCTCTGAGCAGTACGAATTTGAATTTCTGGAAAGTAAATAAATGAGAGCTTGGAGGACAGAGATGCCTTCACTGTCCTTCATTGACTTTCCCAAACAATCTTTGATATTAAAACTTCTGGAACTAAATAAAAAACAGCTTTGAATTGGCTTTGTCTTTGTGAAATGTAAATGAAAACAGACCAACAGATAAATTGTGTTTTATCATCTTCAGGCTGGAAAAGAGGATGGAGGTAATAGTTTTGATTTTTTTTTTTAAATAAATAGAGACATGGTTTTGCTTTTTATTAGTGGAATGGGGCTAGCAAAGAGAGAGCCTGGCTCATAACCCTGCTTCCTAGGAACCCTGATTATAAAAATGTAGTAACATGATTGGGTGCATCAGGAAAGCAAGATGACTCTTGAAGAAGGGTGGAAGCATGTTTTAGCAAGCCATTCAGTATCAGGCCACATGAAGCATTGTATAATAGACAGTAGAGAGCAGGCTTTTTCATTAAAAAAGTGGAGGAGGTAGAATATCTTGAAGACAGGATCCACATTTGTGAAACTGATGTTAATAGATGCAGTAAAAGTTAAAAGAGCATGATTTCCAGGATCCTGTGATAGTGATGCTATTTTTACTGTTTATTATTGTTCTTGCCATGGTTGGCCACTATGATGTGTTAAGATGTTGTCCAGACAGTAAAGAAGCACAATCCAGATTTTTATGTCTGAGACAACTTGATTCACTGTAAGTAGCATTATAGAGAAAGTTCTGGGAATGGGAACCTCCTGCGTCAGGCCAGGGAGAACTTGTAAGCTGCCTGAATAGTTGATATAGGAAGAAGAAAAGTAAAAGGGGTAGATAAGGAAAAAAAAGTAATTTTTTTTTTTTTTTTTTTTTTTTAATGCTTTCCTGAAAGAGAGAATTCCCAGTGTGTTTTCTTGTTGTACTGCAGATAGTTTGTCACTGGACCCTGAAGTCTCAAAGGCAAATGTCCACGGTTTCACTGGCTGCCTGTCCTCTGTTCAGTACAATCACATTGCTCCCCTGAAAGCTGCCTTACGCCATCCCAGCACTGCTCCTGTGACTGTCAAAGGCTCCTTGACTGAATCCAGCTGTGCATCCATAATGGAAGGTGACGTGAACACAGTAACCACGATATATTCCTCATCAGGTATGTTTTGCCAAGAGAGGAATGGGGAATTTAAAGAATACTGTAGAATGAGGTTTCCTTCCTTTCTGCTGTCATGCAACTGTTATAATATAAATCCTGAAATTGGGAAAATGCCTTTTCTCTCAGAATTAGGAGTGCTAGGATGGGTGTAAGGATTAACCAAGGCCCCTTTAAAAATCATTTTACTAAACCAAAGTTCCTAGATTGTCTAAAATATGCCTAGAGCATACAAACAAGTTCCTAAACCGTAGTAAAAACAGCATTATAAATATGGTTATGCACCTGATTTGACATTTCTGTCCGAATTGACATTTCTGTCCATTACAGATAGATCCAGTGCTGCAGATCTCAAACAAGAATATAAATGTTACAGATTCTATATCCCACATGAGACGAAGCAATAGGACTCATACAACAAACAAGCTGTATTGGTTCCCACCCTAGCAGACACAAAAACTCCTTGTACAAAGCCCTCAACACATGTGCGTGACTTCCATTGTATGCTTTCACTTTATTCTCTCAGGCTACAGAGAAGCAGTGCTACTTGAGTATTACCAGTAAGGTGATCCCAGTAGTTCATATATCTTTTGCAGCCCTGAAACTGTCCTCTGGGAATCTTAAATATTTTGCATATATGAATTTGTATGCAGAGAAGGAAACTCAGAGCAGCTGGAAGTGTTGTCACCAAATCAGGGGCAATCAAGTTGCTGTTTTAGTCACCAGTGGATGTGGGAGAATTCTTAATGACTAGAAAGGGGTAAAAATTAAGGGCTGTTTTTTGCCCCTTGACCTATGAAACCACTTTCTCTTTTCTGATAATAAAACTGCTTTAGATCATAATATGATTCCTCTGACATTTGTACTTGCATCAAATCCCCATTTCCTGCAGCTTCTGCCTAAGGTATTCAGCAGAAAACAAATGATGCTATTAGTATTCTGCATAGGGTAAAAGGCTCCTGATTACTCTGTGGAGAGTGGATGCAGTGTGTGTATGTGCTTCTCCCCACCTACAACTTTCTTCTCAACTCCCAGAGTTGTTAAAGGTATATGCTTTGACGCACAGAAGAAATATTGTAAATATTCTTGTCTTGTAAATGTCTTGTAAATACCGAATGGGCAATGATACCGAACACAAGAAATCTTTGCCCTGAGGTCTGTCACCTCAATGATCTATTTTTTCTGAGAAGTTTAGAAAGCAGTAAAACCTGAGGCTCAGAACTTCAGGACAGAACACAGCAGAGTGTAGCAAATTTAGACTTAAATATGTAATGCTTACGATCAGAAGCACTCTTTTGTGAAGTTTAAGCACGGTTACATCAGAAATGCAGAATTATTATAAAAGCTCATCCCTGTCTTTGCCACGTTGTGCTTTAAAATTATTTCCTCTCAATATGATGAATTGACTGACACTATTGCCTCACTGTTCATAGTGGATTTGATTAAAGACTGAATAAGATCTTTAGAACAAGTAAGTTCTGAAGGCTTCATGTCTTTATATGCTATAGTAATAGCACTGGGCGGTAGATTCTTGTTAAAAAAATTCCAATTTGTTGCAAATTATACTTTGTATAGATGTACTTGAGAATTGCATTTATACATGAGAAGGACACATTTTAAGAAATGAAAGGAAGACAGAGTTAAGTATTAACTTTCAAATTTACTGCTCATATCTCAATTCATCAGTTCCCAATTTCTCATTACTGAGTGTCTGAGAAGAAAAATATGACTTCAAAGCTGACTGTACATCTCTGTGTCAATTTTCTAATGTACAGATACAACAAAAAAGCCCTCTAGGAAATGTCTCTTTAAATGTGTGAAGAAAGCTCTCTATATTTATAACTTGGAAACAATTGAAGTTTTTCCTTCAGAGAGGCATGCATGTTGTTTTAAAGAAAGTTTCCTAGCAGATGGACATGGAATAAAATCTATTGATTCATGGCACAGTTATCTGTACACACTCTTTCTGATTAGTAAACACAAAATGAAAGGTGACTTACTGTGTTTTAGTATTTAATGAAGACCTGCAAATAGCCTTCTTCCTTGCTGAGGTTTTGGTATTCTGAACTCTGTACTGATGGCATAGGTATAATAGACTTTTACTATGGGGTTTTTTATTTATATATTAAAAATCTGTAAATGCCAGAGCAGATTCTGCTGTGGGAATGGTGGAGTTTTGAGCAGTCTGCCTACTCCAGCAGAAGAGTGGGTCTTCTTGCATTTAGGGAAAAAAAAAAAATGCCAAAAAATTTGGAAGTCAGAAACTACACAGAAAAATTTTCTTCTGAAAGGCACCTTAAACAGTGCATGTCCCTGTCTCAGTGTGCTAGATGTGCTGGATCTGGTATTTCCAAACAAGTAGGAACTGGCTAAGGATGTGACAGGGGAGCTTTGACTATAGCACCTTTGATACGGTGGAGTTCAGAAACCTAAGAGGAAGTTAAAAAACCAGAAAGCATGACTGCAACCCCAGAATTCAGGAGAACAACCTCTGACCTGGTCAGAGACCTTCTTAGAAGAATGCCATGTGATACAGCAATGGTGAGCAGAAGAGTTCAGGAAAGATGGTTCAAGGATTGCTGAGGTGAGTACCTCGAGAGAGGACGCCTTCAACACCTGATCGGGGGAAGCTCAGCGTCCGGGAGCCTCAAC
>JANRGW010038076.1:36339-49742 GCA_024733675.1 Psilopsiagon aymara | reverse complement strand
GGCCGGGCCGGCCCCGGGGCAGCGCCACCCCACGCCACCGGGACCGGCCGCGGCCTCGGAGCCCCCCGCGGGGCGGGATCGGGTGCGGCAGCGCAGATCGCACCCACCACCGCGGCGTCTGGCCGCCCGCCTCTGCCCGGGCTTCATTAGTAACCTGATAATTCCCCGGCAAAGCCCCGGCAGCGGTTCCACCACGGAGTAATTGCAGGACGGTAACGTGAGCTGATGGCGGCCGGGGATGGATCCTCGCCGTTATTGGTTTTGACAGCTAAATTGTTAACTGAGAGGGAAATCAGATGAAAGCCATTTTAGAATAAATACAAGACATTAAGGTTTAAACATTGAGGTTGCAAGAAAGGCCGAGAAACCCCCAGGAACCTCAGCCCCGGGCCCGCCAGCTCGTCCTCGGCTCTGCAGAGGGGACACGGACAAGTGCAGGGAAGCGGTGCTGAGAAAGGACAATTCAAACCACTCGTCCACACTGGCGAGGTCTGAATCAGCTCTGACTGCTGCAGCAGGGACACGCAGGAGTTCACAGGGACACAGCCACGAACGCTGTCTGCTCCCGTGCACAGTGCGGGCAGAACAGGGCAGCGCGGGTTTTGTTTGCATCCGAGAGCGATGCAGGGCTGGAGCAGCCATGGCACAACGTGGCAGCGGTGGTGGCTTTCTCTGCTCTCACAATTAGAGACCAGGTGCTCCAGGCCCTGCAAAGCCAGCGCAGGATCAGGAACAGCGCGACTTCAACCCAGCCTTGGGATTAAGCCTTGATCCTGTGGGCAGCCGGTGTCCTGCCCTCGCTGCCTGCCGGGAGCACATCCATCTCCCAAGTGAGCTACACACTGCCTGCACCAGAACACGGCCCAGAGAGCGCTCATGGAATGCACAACAGAGGAAGCACTGAGGATTAGCACCAACTTCATCCACTTGCCCACCCCCGGTGTGCTCCCTCCACCAGCGCGGGAGGCAGTGATAAGGAGCCTGTAAGGCGCAGGGATAAGCGACTCAGTCCCAACCCCACAGGCGGGGGCTGGACACGCTCTGTGTTCCCGTGGGTGAAGGCATGGTTTTGTACCTGGCCTGGGTGAGGGAGGCTCACCATAGACAGGAAGACTGCCAAAACTGGGGATAAACCCATGCTGCAGACACACTGAACACGGTCCTTGATACCCAGGGATACGCTGAAAATACAGGGGAAGCAAAGAAACCCCTAAGAGGGCAGGACCGTGTGCCAGAGGCACAGAACAGTCCCATGCTCCCCTTCCCATCACCAGCTTGGCAATCTCCATACTTACAGCTTCAGAGCTGGCTGCATCCTCTGCCAAAGCTGTGCCACGCTTCCCAGTGCTTTTCCAACCTGTTCTAGGACGGCTGATACGCAAAGCCCCAGAGCTGACACTCATGAAAAGACCTTATGGAGCATTTACCTCCTCCCCCAGGTCTGAGTTTGGCTGAAGCACAGACAAGGCACTTCTGTGAGTGACTGTGGTAGTGAACACAGAGTAAATAATAACAAAAACAAAGACTGATGCTATTGTCCCCAGATCCGTATCAGTGGACCTCGGCGGATGCCAAGCATTTACCACCCTCACTTCCCGCTGCCACCCTCACTTTCCTGGAGGAAAACATGCATTTTAAATGGTTATTTCGAGACAGAAGGATTGCAACAAATTGTATTTAATTACAAATAAATACCAAAGTATGTATTCGATGGGAACACCACCATATACCCGGCTGGAATCTAGGGATGAATCTAGGTATTTCCTAATTTCCTTATAGAAACAGAATTTGCTGTTCCACGCAAAGCAGATACAGATCTAGAGGACTACAAACCACGCAAGAACAAAACACAGGCTGTTCGCAGAGGAATGGAAATGGGTGTTAGTGACATTCACAGGGGTACAAGCTCCCACTCATGCTACTTTTCTCTTTACTCAGGTACCCAAAACCTAGAAAACAAAACATTAACAGCATGAGACTTTTGAGCAATTCACGCTTCTAACAATCCATCCATCCTAGACACACACAGCTCTGCACCAGGCACTTGGACCAAAGCAGGAAGCATGCTCTGTTCAGATGTAGACGCACCTTCGCTATGCCAGTGAGCAACCCCTATAGGGCAAACAGGGGCTGTTTCAAAACTGTTTTCCTCCTCTTGTTTAAGACCCCTCACTGCTTCCCAGCTCAGGGAAGCACCTTCAGATTCACCACTGACACACTAGAGAGCAAACATCAGCAAAATCACACCTGGGCCTGAGTGAACATGTTCTCCAACATCCCCCTGGCACACGCACTCACAGCTCTGGGTGTACTGAGGAGAAAACAATGCCAGAAAACATGGGGGTTTTCCCCTCAGATTTCTAATGTGCAGGTGATGTTTAGGATGAAAAACGTGCTGCAGCTCAAGGGGCTTCAACAAAATGCCATCCATCAGACTCAGCAGCAAAGCACCTGGTGCAGGTAACCCCCAGCACACAGCAGAGCCATTTCACCACAAACGCTTGTGCCACTTCACACCAAGAGGCAACGGACCACCTTTACCAGCCAGAGGAAACCAGAAGCTGGGCAGGCTGGTGGGCAGACATGGAGGTCATGTGCTTGACAGATGTCTCAGAGGCTGCAGTGTTATTCTCACGCCGTCACATCTGGTTTATGAAGAGCTATCACTGAAGGGGATTACTGAATGCAAACATCAGATGTGCCACTGCCAGGCTGGGAAGCTTAGGGCACAGCACAGACCTCAGCAGTGTGTAAATACACTCATTCCTACATGGGGGGCACACCCCTACAGCCTACATAACACTGACAATACCCATGTTGTGTCATTCTTTTCCGGTGATCACATCATCAAGTACCACCATGACATTTGCAAATCAAAATGCAACGTAAATTTGCTTCGGTGCATACAGAATATTGCATGCACAGTTACTAAAAGTGTTGCAAAATCTATTTCAAATGAGTTTTATTGAGATGAAAAAAACCAAGTTTTCCATGGTAACTACAGAATGTTAATCAAAACCAAGCGCTTCCCCTCGTTAAAAACACAAATCAGAATAGTTTTTGTTCAAAAATACTTTAAAAAGTAATCAGTTAAATGGAGTATTTTTGGCTGTGCTTTACTCCATACACTGGTTACTGTTTCTAATCTTGCTAATGAATGCACACTAACGAGAGGTTGTCTGCGTGTTCATCAGAGGCTTTGATGGGACCCTGCTTCTCTGAGCAGTGCTCGGCTATGAAGCTGCACTGGCAGTCAGGAGTATTCAGCAGATCAGCTAAGGTGTAACAAAGCACTGTGCCATGTACAGCGGTGATGTGCTCGGGTGGCAGTATCCTTCTCACTCTACAAAGTACAAAAGCATCGGAGGACTCCAGGTATACAAAGCACTGTTTTCTCGCTACCATTCTCCACTCATAAGCATCATCTTCTAGATTTCCAGGCAGCTCTGGAATAAGGAGTAGTCCTTTTCTTATCCGGTGGTTTAAAGTAAGAATAAACGGGTCCTGCGGGGTATTCCGCATCTGGATTTTCTGCCATCATTTTCAGCTTGGCTTCTATGGCCTTTATTTTTGCACTGACACTGGGAAAAGAAAAAGCAGAAGAGAAATTGAGCTTTAAGATTGAGCACAGAATCAGACCACAGCAATCCAGAGATCTTGCTGACATGCGAATACCCAGTCACACGAGGAGGGGCTAGGCAGCTCCCACCACTGCATTCACAAGCAGCGTGCAGTTGGGAGGCAGGAATCTACTGCTTAGAGCCCACGCTCTTTCATTTCATTCCTCAGCACGGATTTGCTTCTCCAAGATATATCACAGCACCACAAAATAACAGTCCTTGCACCTACTCAGCACTTTCTTGAGGACACTGAGCAAGACAAGCACACAACAAGGCTTCCTACTTCATGTAAAATGATGTCATTTAAAGAGCTCTGAGCATGTGCAGCAGAGCGCAGCTCAGATGAGGCTGCTGGAAACAGCAGAGAAATGAAAGCCAGACTTCCTCCCAGCTACAAGACTGCTCAGGATGGGAAAACCCCAGACTCTAATTAGGTCAGGAAGAAACATTATTTCAGCATTAGCAGGGTTTATCCCAAAGGGAAAGGCTATCCTAGGTTACACCCCAATTCCTAGGGCTTTTGTTATTCACTATCCTCCATTGGGTATAGACCGAGGAATGTTCTCCTCTCTGCTGTGGGTTCTTGCAGCACCCATCCCCACTAAAACAACTCCTTCGTGCCATTGACACAGCTAGCAATCTGCATGACTCAAGCCCCTCCCCTCATTACTTCCTAATGAATTTGAAAGCAAATTCATTATCTCCTGTCCTGGTTCCTCATAGGGTTCCACTGAGAGAACCCAGAGGAAAACCACATACCCTTCCAAGCAAACTGAATTAGCAAAGCAGCACTATGTGCTTTAGGTAAACAGAGGGGTTGGAGGGTTTAACCACATCCCACAGAGAAGACCCTCCGGCCCTAATGCTAGCCAACAAAACTAAGCACAACGTAAAAACACCCCAAACAAAAATTAGCTTTATGAGAAGCACTACTTGTGATTTTGCTTTAATCTTCTGCCACTATAATAGAAATCCTTGCTCACAAGCATTTTGCTTAATCAAATTAGCACTCACTGAAATTTGTATGAAGTGCAAAGCATGCTCTGCCCAAAGGAGCTGGAATGTCACACATTCCCAGTTCCTCTCCTCACCACTTTCCCTTCCTACTGCCCTAGTAGCTGCATGAGTTAGAACAGGAACTTCCAAGTCTGAAGTGCCCTGCATCGAATGAGTTACTTTGCAGCATGCTCCTCTTCCAAAACCAGCTTCCCTGCCAAACACAATGCCAACACCTCTAGATCATACTGAAATTGAAGAAGTTAATCCCCTGAAACTCCCACAGTTTGGTCACTTCTCACCCACCCCATCTCCTACCTTAGGTTAGACTGAGGCAGCTCTGTGCTGGAAGATGGCTCCAGACTGATTGGAAGGATCTTCTCGTTTTTATTGTGATCGTATCTCTGTGAACAAGAGACCAAGGATTGAAGTCAGCTGGAATTACAAAGAAACATTTGTCCACGGATACAATTTAAAGCTGGATTAACGTCACCTCGGATTTTGTGATGCTTCTGCGAGGAATGATTTTGGTGTCCAAACATTGAAACAAATCCAAGCATAATATTTGTTCAGTACCAACACAGAACATAGACTCTGATACCAAACGCTTCTGTGCATTGTACTATGGATCTTTAAGCCTTAACCTGTCTTACCACTTCTTATTCCCCTCTACAAACAGCATGAAGCAAAGATGGCAAATCTTAAGGTAACTGCTGTACTGTATTGCTACGGTCTTTATACAGACATTGTGCAGAGTCAGAAGGTGACTCAAGCACATTGTGCACTACTGAAAGGAAAAACAGAAAAAAGAACATTAAAAAGACCAGTTAGGAACCATCTCCCTCCTGCAGAAAGCAGCCTGTGAGGCTGTCATCTCTGTGGGCGACGGGCCTCCGAAACTATTTGCAGCGTTCTGCTTCCTTATTTCGCTTGGCACAAAGTCAGGTTTGTTTTTCAGCAGAGCTGCTCAAACTGACAGGGTCTGGTAAGCCTTGCCCACTCGTCTTAAAACTACTTAGCCTGGTGCTGGCATTGTCTAAAGTAAACACTTGTTACAATAAGACAAAGTTTTGTGTTGTTAAATCTTTCCATTCATGGATCAGAAAATGCCATGCAAGCTGAACTGATTATTTATGCATGTTCCTCACCATACCCTGGACAGCCAAGCACTGAGCAACCCCGCTGAACTCCCAGCTGAGCTCCTCTGGCTGGAACTCCCTTGTAGAGCCTGGTCATTCCTCAGGCATCTGAAAGCACGTGGCACTCTGGTAGCTATAGAGCTCGAGAAAATGGAGACTGGGTTCGCACAAGCTTGGATGTGCTGACAAGAGCCTGGAGCCCTTGAAGCCAATAATTAAAACAACATGCTCTTCTTTAACGAAGATACCTGCGTTGGTTTATTTAGCATCCAAAATAGATGCACTGGAATACTTGATAAGAGAAAGTGTAGAAAGCTGCCTGTCGGATTATCAAAAGCAAACTACCCAGAGGAAACCAGCAACAAGCAGCTTCTCCCAAAATCCATTTATCTGCAAAGAAAGTTATTCAATATAAATTGCTTTATCAAATGCCAGAGAGCAAATAACTGCAGGGAAGAGAAGAAGTCAACAAAAATTAAAACAAGGATGTTCCAGGAGGCACTGCCTAGGTTAATATCAAAAACTTGACGTTTTATGTGACAGAGCAAGCAATAAAAAGGATATTTAGCTTAGATGTGAAATATGTTGCTTTAAAGTCAAAAGTAATTAGAGCTGCTGCCACGTGCTTTCAGGAGTAGAAGAAAGCAACAAAGTACTTGGTAACTGGGAATTTCCAAGTATCTCCTCTCCAAAAAGGGAGCAAAGTCCCCGAGGGAAGGATTCAAACTTTCAGGCAATAACTCACTGAGTTTGGGACAAATTAAAACATGGGCATTCACAGAAGTGACCTGTTCACTCTGCTCCGATCAGAAACTCTTCACAAAGAAGGTCAGGTTAAATGGCTCATTCTGCTCACAGCTCAGCCAGCACAGTTTAGGTAGACAGAAGAAGTGGTAGATTGTTAATGCTGTTTCTGGGGAGTTATTTCACTCAGAACAAACTGATATCATCTTGCCAGGCTAAGACAGCCTCAATAGAAATGGTTCCTTCATATTAAAGTTTCTCAATTGTGCAAATTAAAAGCAATTCTTATCCACAATACCGAGCTCACCTTGACCTGTGCATGTGCCCACCGCACCACCAGTTTCTTGGAAAGGGCCAGCTTCCCGTTGAGACATTGGATCGCTTTTTCTGCTTCCTGCACAGGAAGACAGTTCAATAAACAAACCACATTTTAGTCAAAACTGACACAGATGTAAAGAGCCTTTTCCCTTTGTTAATCAGTCTTTTGCAAGAACAGCTAACCAGCAGCAAAGATTATCCCATTGTATCCCAAGTCAGAAGTATCTTTGGATGACTCCAACATTCGAGTATCCAGACTTCTATCAGCCTTACTGGGTTAGTCTTTCACTTGTTTTGGGGGAGAAAATGGGGAAAACAATAATTACAGTGATGATACATCTCTAACATTTCTCTATGCTTATTCCGGATCCTGTTCATGCACACTGGGGACATTCGTCCATTTGGTCCTGTTCTAGGCTCAGCAGTGGAATCTCAATTTTAGGGCACTCCCATAAAACACAATTCATGACAGTTGAAGACTTATGCTGTTCCCACCTTGCTATGAATGATTCTCAAGAGCTATCACACTGTGTGTAAAGGCTCTTCTGACATCCTTACCAGCAATTGCAGAGCAAACAGATGAGATCACACAAGCAATCTTCAAACACCTGTACTTCCTGACTTTTGAACAGTTTTAGCAGCACCTCCATGGTACAACTCCAGGAGCTCACTACAAAAGTGGATCATAGAACTGACCCTTTCTGATCACCATTAGAAAGCAGAATTCAGGATAAGACAGCAAAGGAGAAAGGAAACCACTACTGCTATTTCCAGGAAATAGCCACAAAGTGGCTATCACAGAGCTGAGCTGTTAAGAGTCTGTAACTTTGTGTAAACAAGTTATACAATTTATTCCTTCCCATTTTAGCTTTACATTAATATAAAACCCAGAAGATGTGCAATGAAACCAGCCATTTAAACCAGAATGTTAGACAAAAGCAACATACCTGTTTGGTTTCAAAGTTCACAAAGCAGTAACCTCTTGGCTGCCCCTCCAGAGCACCAGACTTGTGAAAGAGAAAGTCAAATTGCTTTACTTTGCCAAACTTTTGAAGGAGTTTGAGAAGGTGATACCTGAAAGGGAGAGAAGACATTTATGACACCTTTCACCTCTTTGAAAGCGATGAGATAGAGGGGAACTCCCTTGACACACACGTTTCACACTCAGTAGCAAAAGAGGTTCGGTTGTATCCCACATATATTCCCAAATACCCACAGAGGTGGGTGCCTCGCACAGCAGTGCTTCAGCTTCCATAGGTCTGAGCTGCACAATCCTGGGGCTGCTCTAGAATTCCAAAGCACAAAGCTTCCCTCACAGTGGTGCCAGCTGAAGGGCATGCAGAAGATCTATTACCGCTTGGCTTTTGGACAGCTATGCAACAGTTCCCTGGAGGTCTGAGAGGGCTTTGCCTCCCACCTCTCTAAATCACATTTACTTTTAAGCATAAGCATCATCTCACCCCTTCCCTAGCCCTGATGTGACTGCCTGAAGCTCCATCCCTGTATTCCTCTCTCTGTACAAGCATAGCTCATAGACCACAGCACCCTGCCTCACTCAGGATCCCTGCTATTCTTGCTGCCTCTCCCTGTACAAGCACTGCCAGCCACGTCCTTTCCCTGCACCAAGCAGTAACAGTGCAGTGGCAAGGCCATGGCCAGATCATAGAGAAACGCAGCCACTCTCCCACTCGCCTGGCAGCACTGGGGAAGCAGGAAGATGGACCAGTAAGCAGACCAAACTGCAACCAGGAATTGACAGTAGACCAGGCAACAGAAAAAAAGGCACCAGACAGACCTCAGCATCATCCAGCCCAAATGTGCCAATGCTTCTGGCTCAGCTTCTCAGCGACATGCACATGAAAGTCAGACACTTATTTAGCCAATTATCTTCCTGCCATCCAGTGGGGAGTGTGCTGTTTCCAATAAAACTAGGGAAAGCCAGAGTAAATCTGTCTGCTTAGTATCTAGTGCACTGAGCAACTTAAAACAAGGAGCACATTTGTTGTACAGACCACATCTAATCCTGAAAGCTCTTTGCAGCTTCTTTTGGTTCCCTGAGACCAAACTGTTTCACAACACTACCTGACCTAGAAGGAAAACGATGCTTAGTACTATTTCACCCCATTCCTAGGGTTTAAGAATTGTCTAAGGGTTTAATAAGGGTGTCTTAGTCATCTCCTCTGATCAGCTGCACAGCATTCATCAGCAAGCCACATAGTCTAAGACAAATTTGCAGCTTACAAGATAACACTCTGCGCTCTGAAAGCCTACCAGGATAACTCAAAGCGCACATGGAGCACCAGGCGCTCGATTAAACCTTGCATGTGCACACATGAATGGTCAGTAGTGGCCTAAGAGAGCCAAGCACACCAGGCAGCTTTAGGGACAGTCCAGATAGGAAGAGCAGACAATGTTTTTCCTAATAAAGCCTGATAGGATCTTTGAAAAGGGCTTTAGCCCTTTGTTAAGCTTCAGGAGCCAGGCAAGAAAGTTCCAGGAATGTGAGTCATCTCACAGGATGGTCACGGTGGACATTCAGGATATGCACTTTTAAAGAGGTGAAGGTGCAGCAAACGTACAGATGAGCAGTGCAGAAGGGCCAAGGAGGAACAAACACATTGTAATTGATTATGAAAGGTTTCCTACATCCTTCAGAATACAGACCACGCACATGGTCTTCCGAGAGGCCTATAAACCTTCAGTCTCTGCACAGAACTGGTAACGCAGTGGCCAAATTTTACCACCACACTTTAAGAGCAGTCACAGGGGTACCAGTAAAACCACTGACTCTGGAGCTGTGATGTACATAAACCCCCACATGCTAAACTTTCAGAGCCTCCAAAGGATGTAAATGCACCTCAGCTTTGTTTCTGCAAACGTATTGCTACAAAAAGCACTTGCAGTTTCAGAAGTAAGAAAATAAAGTCCTTGCCACCAGAATGCTGTTCTCTTTCAGGCAGGGGAAGGGCAATGATGATTCTCATTGCATTTTGTTTAGCAACAATAAAATCCTGAGGCTGCTAAAAGGAATACCTGGTGCTTGTTTTCTCTTCTGAGAACCTCTGCATTCAAATAGTATGTTCTTAGCAGCGACGTGGTAGTTGTTCCTTTAAAACAAATTCCGTTAAGTGTCTACAAGCAATTTAGGGAAGCTATTTTATTTAGAATATTTAGATCCTGGGTGAATCAAACACTATTTTCCAACCATGCATGCAATTTTTACAACTGCAGGTCACCCCCTCTCCACGGCACAGCTCAGAACTGAAGTCTTGTATAACAAACAGCTTCAGGCTGTGCTTATGATTTGTTATTGTCAATATAATGAGGGCATTAACAGTAACTTGACAAGTAGTTCTCCAAGCCAAGAGGCCTTCAGTACTGAAGGAAGACCCATCATGGAAAACCTGAAGTGAGAACATGCAAAAAGCTTTACTATGGCAACGACTTGGGTTATCCAGAGCCTGGAAGTCACTCACGCAGATGTGGCCCCACAGCGCTATGCAGATCACCGAGGCCAACCTCAGTCTCCACTTCCTGTCATCTGATGTGAATGCGAGACAAACCAGCAGCTCCCCCATTTCCTTTTCCTCCACTCTTCCTCCTGGCACCCCGAGTGCTATTCAAACACAGGCAAGGCTTCCTCTGAACAATGCTGTCCCAAGGATACCGCAAAGGTACCGGGCCACATGCAAAACCTATTATTGCGAAGAATTTTGCCCCACTGGGACTCAGTAGGGGTCTGTAACAACAACTTATGCACACATTGTTTTCTAGGTGAGACTCATCAAGATGGGATCCTAGACAAGCAGCAGAACAGCCAAGGAAGTTGAACACCCGCTATTTCATACCCGTGGAAAATGAATGGTCATTCAAAGGCTATTGGAAACTGGACAATATGTGTAACTGTAGCGGGAAATGAAATATTTGCCTGTCCAGAATACAGAAAAGCCTCCGAAGGCTTTACAAACAGGACCGGGCAGAGAAGGCAGTCCTGCTCTGCTTGCCACGCAGGAGGTGTAAATAAAGTGTGGGGTTTTTTTTTCCCCTTACAAGATGGGAGCAGTGAGAGGTGACGTGACCAAACAGTTGTGCAGCACGGGGACAAATGCTCACAGTGATGCTGAGGGCACTCCATGGCTTCCTTGCTCAGTGATGCCAAACCTAGAACCAACTCTTTGCTGCTCTCCTTGTGCACTCCAGTGACAAGTCCTACAGCAGGGATCATTCAGCATCAGAGGCACCTGGAGGCAGTGTCCTGAAATGCTGCAAAGTGTCAGCTCACCTCCTTCCAGCTGCTAAGAATATACTCAGTAGATCCCTTATACTATCTTCTTCCTCAGGCAGAAGAATCCTCAAAGGATGCTGGGTAAGACAGAGGCCACCCAAACAAACATGTTAAGGAGGAATGTCCACCAGAAGACCCACCATAGCCTTGTACGTGGGGTATGGCAGTGTTCAAGATCTTTTGAGGCTCCCTCTTGAGTCACTGTTACTTGGTATGTGCAATAACCTCCTCTCAGCCATCAACTTGCAGGCTGTAATTTGTGGGCAGCCCTACATTTATAAATCCCTGTTGCTGCAGCTTGTGCTTCAGTGTGTACATTACCTATTAACTCCCTAGTGTTTGATTGCAGCTATAGACTGCTCTCTAAAAGGAAGTCTTGGATTAATTCAAGACTTTCTGAACTCATTTCTGCCTGAGGAAGTCACAACCACTTATTAACCCTGCTAACAACTCAATCAACTTTACTCTGTCTTAAGCAAATCTAACAGAGAAATGCAGAGGCAACACTTTAAAAAGGCAGATAAAAGCAGCCAATGAAGACACAGCTGTTTAGTTTTCAGGTATATGTCTTTAGCTGCATGATCAGTGACCTCAACAAGGATAATTCAGATGAACAACTATGAGCAAAGGATGTAAGCTCTTAGGATAAGAAAGCAAGGATCAAGATGATTTATAGGAACTTACTGACCTGACACAGAACTGCACTCTTTGTCTCTACATTGACTGTGCATTACAAGGAACTTCCCCTTTTTTTATTCACAAGGAAATAGAGATTACAATACAGGTTTTAGGAGAGAATAACTTTTAAGCAAAATTAAAAGCAAAATTCAGAATTATAAGGCCTGAAGTAAGCCACAAGCACCGTCATTCACCACAAGGCAAACTTTAAGCATCGAGTAGCATGGAAGCACTCTAGGCTTGATGGTACAGGTGAAGACTCTAACCAGCCTCTTGCCCCTTGCTCACAGCTGTGACAATGCTCTGGACGCAGCCTGAGGCACAGAGGGCTTCAGGGCAGCCATGCACCTGAATCCATGCAGCTGCAGCAAGTTATTTGGAAAGGAAGAGCCTGCACATGGAAACCACCAACTGAAAAACAACAAAAATCATTTCACCCAAGCTACGAAACCAGAGAGTTTTGTCATATAAAGTTACTACTTGTCTGGCCTAGAATCAAAGGAACAATCTAGACTGAAAGGGTCTTTAAAGACACCACTAATGCATTTGCAAACACCCACTGTTCTTCCCCTCACACTAACCCAGCTTCCTAAATCTTTAAAGACCCAAACTGCATGCTCAAGAACTCCTCTATGTAATTTTACATGGTCAGTGAACGTGGACAAACCAGAGCAACATAACTATGGGATAAAAGTGGTAATGAACGCAGAAACCACCCAAAGGTGAAAGGCTGAAAAGCACAAAGCATTAATGATCCCATTTAGAGGCTACTACGAAACTGCTCTGTTAAGATGAACCGCATTTAGAATAAAACCCTAGCACCTGCACACACACAAAAAGAAACAGGAAGAAAAAGTATTCCATGACAGATACAACAGATAATCAAAAATGCTTGTTTCTTGGGTGTGTATAAACCTCAGATTGCTTTGGCTTGGGTTTCTTTTTTGTAGGACATACTAATTTCTCAGCACACCACCCAAATACTGGACAACAAGTCAGCAAGTTTCCTTGACAGTTCAGCTGTTCAGAAACTGTGTTTGCTCAGAAGACAACAGTCTGGAGAAAGCATGAACATACACACACGCATTTGATTTATGTGCTTACCTACCACAAGCAGCCCATCACACCACACCCCACCTCGTTACTACTCAGTCACAAGAGTAATTCTCTGTTTAACCCACATCCCGCTGCTGACATCAGCAAGAAACTGGTGTCAGGCTCTTGGTCACCCTGGAAGCTTCCAACCTGGAACTCTCGACATTTCCCATTTTAGAGAACAAAGCTGTTTTCAACCCTTGTGCCTCCAGTCTGAGCTACAGTTTGGAGGCCCTCTATGCAGTAGTTAACGCATGTTGGTGCTTCCAACCCCTTTGTCCACGGAGCCCTGGAGACACCCCATGTACACACACCCCTCAGCCGTCTGCTGCCGGGCAGCAGCACCGAGGAGCCGCGGGGCCATGGCAAAACTGCTCCATCACCCCCGCTTTGGGGCGCAGCCAAGAGCGGGGCGCGCTGCACCCGCCTGCGCCGCTCTCCCGAGCACGGGGCACCCCCGAACCGGCACCGGGGCCTGGAGCCACCACGGCAGCGGCCGTGAGGTCGCGGCGCCGCTGCCGGCGGCCC
>JANRGW010038076.1:0-35736 GCA_024733675.1 Psilopsiagon aymara | reverse complement strand
CGTGCGCGCACGTGCACCGTGGCGGGTCCCTCCCGTGTGCGGGACCGGCGGCGGGGAGCAGGGCAGGATCGGTCCCTCCGGCCCCGGCGGTGGTGGTGCCGCCGCCCTGGCTCCCGCAGCCATCGCGCCGTTGCATGGCAAGGGCGGAGTTTGACGTTCGTTTCTGCAGCTGCGAGGCGCTGCACTGAAATAAAGCTGGGGGAGCTCAGGGGGGTTTGGGGCCTCAGGCCACGAGTGGCAGAAATTAACGGCTCTGTTGTGTGCGTGAACAGCAGCTCCCCCGGCGAGGCGAGCTGTTGATGCTTAACAGAGCCTGTGCCGCGGGCCCCTCTGGACGGGTGTGCGGATGCATCCCCATGCAGCCCCTTCCACTGAAGTTGCCTGCTGCTCACTGCAGAGCACCCATAGTGCTCAACTCCCACCAAGCACTGGTAGGAACAACTAAGACCTGAATCCATTTCTTAGCCCTTGGACCACCTGCCTCTTCTCTTTTCCAGGTGGGTTAGAGAGACGCTGTAGACCATGGCCATGGCACTAAGATGCTTCTGGCATCTTCCCTCCCTGCTTTGTCGCTCCTCATTCACAGTGACATGGCGACTGCCGCTGGCTCCCACGGGCTGCCCATCCCTGCTCCTGGAAGGCTGCAGGCAGTGTGCCCCCCAGGTGCTGCTGACCAGACAGCTAGCTACCAAGAAAGGTAATGGTTTTCCTACTGTTTGCAACCCCTCGGTATGCTGGCAGAACTTCCTTCCCTGTCCCCTTTATCTCATGTACAGGTATTGATCTGACTTAGGCAGAATGCAGCTCTGGTTTGCCTCGTGGTGTTGCAGTGCATGGGAAATGTTGGCCCTTCCCTTGGGAGAGCTGCAGCAGCACACAGAGCTGCTGCTGCTGCGCTGGGGCAATGGGTATCAATCATCACAGTCCAGGCTGGAGTCAGTGCCCACAGTGTAACCAACAGATACATTTTGTGCTTAAGTGCTGGGCTCATTAAAAAATACGGTTATTTTGGTTTATCTTGGACTCAGTTTTTAATCTAACAGGGGGGTGGGTTAATACCTTCTTTCTACTTTAAAATGCAACTTAACTGTTGTCAGAAATAGAACTTAATTTTTTGTGTAATCTGCAGCTAAAGGTAAAGGGCAGAGTCAAGCCAAAGTGAATATCAGTGCTGCCCTAGTTGAAGATATTATCAATTTGGAGGAAACCAGTGAAGACATGCAGGCAGTGGTAGAAGCTCTGAAAGAAGACTTAAGCAGAAATCTCAGTGTTAGAACCTCACCAGGTTGGTAACCTTCTTGCATGATGCTCTGTTGCCTACAAACACAGATACCTTTCCTAGGAATGAAGAACTCTGATTTTGTCCAAATCTCTTTTCTTTTTATTGAGTTGTTCACTGGGCACTTTGATGTCCCCCAGCTAAAGGCTTTCTTCACCCTGAGCTTGACCAGGAAGAATCCATTTTTGTTAATAGCTTCCTGGAAATAGCTTTTCTAAGTGGGAGATGTCAAAAGTGTCTAACTGAACCGTTTGCAGATGTGATGAAGAAGCAGGTTGTCAGCTAATGGTGCAGTAGGGCAGGAAAAATCCAATTGCCATTAAATTAGCCTTTTGGAAATTGCCATCAGGCTGGTGTCTGGCATATACAAACTTCTTTTTGCTGTGCATCTTTGTGTTTAGTGACCTTTACAGGCCTTGTTCATTTAATGAAGTTTGTGTTTTTAGAAGAAACGTGAATATATTTGACTAAGCTACAGTTACTATAACACTCTGAACATACGTATTTGTAAGTAATATCAAGTTTCAAGGATAAAACTTAACATTAAACAATGACCAAGCTTGAATCATTCACCACCCGAGCTCTGGCAGGGGAACTTCAGTCTTTAATGGAGTTGGAAGGCATAGCTCAGGCTCTTAACCATTTATTTTAACCATAGGTATGTTTTTTAATTGCATTGATAAAGTGCCTCTTGTCCCATGTGCCTTTTGGCCTGTTAACATTTTGCAGCAGAAACTAGAGAGCAGATTAAGAGTAGCTCAGGGAGAAACCAAATACTTTAAATTAGGCAGTGTACAACACCTCCTCTTGGGACTTGGAGGGGGGAAAAAAGTGAGGGGTTGAAGAGATCACTGCTGAATTAAAGACAATACTCTTGATTTGTGTAACAACAGTTTGATTTTCTTTAAGCTCTAGGAATTAAAAAATGACAATTTCCTTTTAATTCTTAACAATCCTGCTTAGTTTTCCTATTCTAGTAACAAAAACAAACACGAGGTTTTTTTTCATGTTTTTGTGCTTTACAGCGGCGTTGAAATATTTAGGTTGCAAATACCACAGGGGATGCAGGAACGCAAACAGCATCTGAAGTCTGAATAAACACGGGTTATTTTCCCTTTGTAACATCTATATTTTGCGTTGCATGAGGGAAGTGGGACACTGTGCACACGTTTTTCTTCAGCTTTTCTGTATCACACTGAACCCCCCCCGTGTTTGGTTCTTTTGAGGGGCCCTTGATCACATCATCGTGATGACAAAAGATGGGAAGTTTCCGCTGAACCAGCTGGGGCAGATCTCCCTGAAGTCACCACAGCTCATTGTAGTGAACATGGCCAGTTTTCCAGAGGTAAGGACACGTTACCGAGGGCATTGCAAGGGGAGATCATTACCACGGGAACAAACAGGTTGATGCTGAGCAAAGGAACGTTTAGACAAAATCAGTCAAACCTGGCAGGGCTGAGAGCTCTGCTGTGCGACGCTTCACAGCTGACACAAAGCAGAAGCAGCATTTTGCTGCTGACTGCATGGGTTGAGTGACTCTCCACCCCTGCCTGGTGCACAGAGCACATCACGTGCAGCAGCACAGAGTCAAACGAGAGTTGCACTTTGCCCACCAGGCTGCAGTTGTTCTTGGGGTTGTATCCATAAATGCCACAGTGTGAGGGGTTTGTTTTGGGGACTGGTTTACCGTCAGTTGGGTCTGCAAGAGCTTGGTTTCAAAGCTGAGCATGTCGGAGACTTGATGCTTGGATTGACTGCCAGGTCTCCCCATTTCCCACACTTTCACAGCGCGCAGAGCACAAACACACTCCGTAGGATCACCTGAATTGCACATGTGGAAGTGATGCTGCATCTGCACCCTTGTATTTATGTCATTTGAGTTCCTTGTGAAGACATGGCCACGCACAGAACCAGATGCACGTGCTGAGAGCACCATCAGCGTCCTGTAAAACTTTATTACTTACACCAGGGCTGATGATGTAGCCTACAAGCTTCTGAAAAGCCTCCCTGATAGGGCTAAGCTGGGCCCATGCTAAGTGCTGTCACAGGGCACTACTGAGGTTAGTGAGCTCCTCCCTTGGCATTGCCTGCATCTCAGAGCCCAAATTAGGTGGTTTTACCCATCCTCTGCGAGAGCAGAGTTCCATTAATTTCCTACAGGAGCCTTGATTAGTCTTGCCCCTGAATGAGGCAGCAAATCTGAATCCTGCCTCAGGATCAAGCACTAGTGGTCTCCTGCAGAGGCTCACACAGGCAGTGCTGGGCAGCCATGCAGATAGGAGCAATAAGGAGCACAAGGTTAGCTATTCATCCCGCTCCAGGTCTGGAGCTTTGCCAAAGCTTATCTCTATTTATTTTCCAAAGGCTTTCCCCAATTAATTAAGTGAGCAAAGTCTCAGAGGAGGTCAGTGTAAGGCACTTGATGCCTAAGTGTTTCTTAAAGTGCATCCAGCGTGTATAATGGCTTTGAAGAATAGAGGCTCATCATCAGCGCATGCACCGAGGTCCCTTGGAGTGCCAGAGCTGAGAGAGCCAGGGAAGTCACTCCGTGACTATAGCCCATGTCCAAGCAGGAGTTCAGGCTCAGAAATGGACATGTGAGACATTAAATAGCCCACTGTGTAGCATTGCCTGCACTGGCTGCCTAAGCCAAAGGACAATTTTTCATTGGAACTAGAGCTAAAACTATTTCTCTCAATGCAGTTAGTTTATACCATAACTGTTCCATGGATAGATTAAACTCTTAAAAACCATTACGGATAATTTACTTGATGTCATTATTTACAGCATATTGTCAGTACTTCATGGCACTGAAAAGCAAATAAAAATGCCTGAAGAGTCTGGAAAAGAAAATAATCACAGAAAAGGACTTCCAGAGCCAAATTCTCTTTGCCTAAGAGTTATAAAACCAAACAAGACTATGGTTTTTTAGAATGGCTATTTACTTCATGAGCTGCAAGTTGATGGAGCAATATTGCAGTATTTTCCCCTTCCTCTATCCTCTCCAATCTGTATGTTAAACAACACAGCTTTTACTGGGCATTTCCTTCCTACAGAGCAAGCACTGTCTATAGAATAATACATTTACATTCCTAATGTGCTGAGATCATCTTGGTTACATTTTCTCTGCCCTTGTTGAGTTCTATAGGACAGCAGTTAGGTCTTACAGAACACTAGCATTCATTCCATTCAGTGATGGCACGTGTCGGAGACTAAGCAGCTATGTCAAGCTTAACTTTGTGCCTCAATTGACAAAAGCTGAACTGATAAACACATAATAACCATAAATACAGTCTCCTGCAGCAACCTGGAGCTAAAGTTAATGATGGGAAGGAGTATCAGAAATAGCAATGTGCCTTGTAGGAAATACCACATGAATACAGACTCGCTTGGTGTTGTTATTGACAATGTCAAGAACGAAGCAACCTGGCCGAGCGCTACTTCTGGCAAAGCTCTGATTTAACCATTAAGCCTGTCACTCTGTAAAGGTACACCGGTGCCCTGGGATGGGGAAGGAAGCCTCTTAATCGCTTTGCAGCTATCCCACTGCAGCACCCCACCTTTTGAGCAGAGCAGAGTAGTCAGCCAGTGGTGGTAGAGTTTGGAGAAGTTAATCCCTAGTAATAAGCTGCAAGATAAACATAGAGCTGGGCACCAACGCTCTTTCTCAGCCAACTGCTACTGCCCTGATGTAATGTGGTTAGGCTGTAGTGCTGAAGTGGTTAAGTTGCTGTGTGATTTCTAGTGGGAAACATTCAACTGGAATTCCTAAACGCTCAGAATCTTTCATCTCCTTCGCCACAGTCAGGCAATGTCTTGGGATTTTATTGCGGTTTCACTCTGCGTTGCCTCAAACCATTCAAATAGTTTCAAAGAAGCAAAACAGTTTTCTTTTGTTGTTGCTTCCCTTCCCCTCTTCCCCCCTTTGTGCCCCCCTACCCTGATACCAAGTGCAACCGTAGTTTCCCATTCGGTTTGATCAAAGCTCTCTGCACCAATGTAACTTCCTGATCTTGCTGGTAACAGAAGTAAATGTTTCCATGTTCCATGGAGATGGATTGCCAACTATTGACAGAGTTCTGGCATATGGGAGTGATTATTTCCTAATTCCCTTTACCTTTTGATCTGCTTTACAGAGCACAGCTGCAGCTACGAAGGCTATAAGGGAGAGCGGCATGAACCTGAACCCAGAAGTGGATGGGACAATAATCCGGGTGCCAGTTCCTAAGTGAGTATTGTTGGTTGCCCAACTTCATCATCATGCAAGATGAAGCGGGTTGCAGTGAGTGCCCTTCAGAGGGGAAGCATGCACGATTGCTGTAATGTCATGAAGCAGCTGCTTTCCAAGTAGCTGTATTTCAGGTTCAGAAAAAAATCTGGGCCCCTAAAAAATGTCTGGAGGAAGCTCTTCCAAGTGTCTGAGCTCTAAGTCATCACAATTTGGCATCTAATAGTTGGTCTTATTGTTCTTTATCTTCCCCCTGCAGAGGAGACTTGGTCCTAGCTGGCTGCAGCGCTTTGCGAGAGACAACCAAAGGCCTTTGAAGCTGTATTGCTTTAAGTCAGGGGCTGATTCTTTGCTGCTCTGCCGTAAATTCTTTGAATTGCACCAGCATAGAGTAGCAGCAGCACTGGTGTGAACCAGCAGTGTTAGGGGCGAGTAGCACCTCGCTACAGAAAACACTAAAATGTGGTAACGAAAGAAAGGAGGAGGAAAGTTATGGCCTTGACTAAAATGTGGTAACGAAAGAAAGGAGGAGGAAAGTTATGGGCTTGACTAAAGAATCCATTTGCTCTTCTCATATAGTACACTTCGTGTAGATGATGGCTGCATGGAAGTTTTGGAACAGAGCTGCTAGAAAAGCAGGCTACTCCTGGCTGAGGCTTGAGTATTGCTTCGCTCACCCGTTGCAGGAGTGTCCCAGTCCTTGGACAAAGCAGGAGGTGCTACTGCATCAGCGCTTCAGTTTGGATCAGGAGAGTGCTTTTGAAGCAATCCTGATGATCCCTGGTTAGTGTGCTTTGGGCTGCAGCAGCTGGGGGCTCCCCCTGTGAACAGGATTCCTTTCACATGAGGTACCTCATCGTACTAGAGAGGTACCTTCTGGGAGCTCAGCAAGTGCTCCCCCACTGCACACGTGTTTGGTCTCTGGGGCCAGGCTGGACCTCCCAACAGCGATGCTCCTGCTGCACAGCTGGCCTGCACCGACACAGCGTGTGAGATGGGCAGGATTGGGTGGTGCAAGGATAATTCATGAGTTCCTGTGGCTGTTTAAACCCTGCAGCCATCTTAATGCCCTGGGTGGGTGTACATGATCTCACACCCCAGTGCTGGTCCCACAAAGAGTGAAGACAGCTCACTACACTGCCTGTGCGTGCAAACCTCTTGCACGTGCGCTGTGTTTTACAAGCAGGTGACTTCTCACTCAGGATGAGCCAAGTATTCCTCGTGCTTTACATCTACTTTTAAAATTCTGTGGAATTTTTTTTCCCCTAGCATTTTGATCACAGAAGTCTAATTGCAGCTTTCCGTTGCTGTCGGTGAGAGGGAATGACATTATCATTCTCTTTGCTGATTTTCTTTTCCCCGTGCTCCCTGCCCTTCCCCCATTCCTCAGGAGAGGAGAAGGAGGGTACCATTATCTTCATAATTGCTGAGGCTCCCGGGTTGCTGCACAGTGGTTTGATTGTTAATGGGCACTTGGGTCATCCTTGAATAGGAATTGCAGGGGAGGAAACTCCAAAACTGAAAATCCCAATCTTTAAAAAGATACTGGTTTTTAAACAAATCTGTCACTACCTTTTGTGGTGCTGCAGAGCTAAAATGAGTCTTCTGTCTCCAGGGAGGATGTGCCTGGTGTGCTCCCGTGGTCCTCTGGTGTGTAATGGGTGCAGGTCCTGGCCCCTTTCTCCCTGGCTGCTTGGCAGCCCACTGAGCCCTAAGTTAAATAGGTTTATAGCTTGGGAGATGTGCCCTGCAGGTCTGCCCCTGCCATCCCGTTTGCTCTTTAGTGCCGTGACTGAGTCTTTCAGAGTTTCAACCACTTATCAAAAGACCTTAAAACCGTCTAATGCACAGGGAGGGTGGAAATAATCAAATTCTATTAGAGGCCTCTCTTTAACGCTGTATCCCTGAATGACTGTTTTAAAGTCTCTCAGTTTTTAATTGTTCCAACTCTTCTTTACAAAATATAGAAGACAAATGCAGAGAGATTGCCAAAATTATGGCAGGTGTGAAAAATGAGCAAACAAATCAGAAGAGAAGAGACAATAGAGATAATGTTGTTTCTGCAGAAATCTGTTCTTTCATGAGGGGAGGCACAGTAAAAGTAGAATCAAAGCTGACTTGTCCTTGCCTGTTATTAAACACACTTTTTAGTCCGATCTGTCAGCTGGGTGCCTGTCATTTTGCCTTATGCAGATCCAGCTTCAGTGCCTGCGACTGTTTCAGCTGAGTATTTTAAGATGGAGTTTACTTTTCAGTATTTATTCTATGAGTTTAGCTTTTGCATTGCAGTTGTAGCAGAAAAAATACACTCGTTCCGTTGGTGTTTACTTCTGCTGCCTGCTCGGATCCCCTCTGCTCCCTAAGGCATTCTCCTGTTTGTGTTGCTAGCACCGCACAGGCAATATTTATTTGTGTAAAAAGTATTCTCTGAGGGTTTTAAAAGGGGAAAAAAAAAGAAGAGAAAGAAAAGCAGCCATGGGAACATTCGTATTGGTTGATCTCTTGGCCGAATTTGACATGACCTTGTGTCTTCTATGGTGGTGCCTCATTTTTAGATTCATCTTTTTTGGACCCATTGTGTTACACTGGATATTGTTTGTAAATCAGTCATATTTTTACACATGCTTTACTGAAAGCCAGATGACTCTTTTGAAAGTGTAATGACTCATTGTGAGCTGCTTTTTTTTTTTCCCCTTTGCCCTTTAAGAAATATGCAAAGACACCTACAACAGGGAGAAAGCACTCCAAAAACCCCTCTCCTTTGAAAGAACCCAAAGCTGTTTCTGCGCTGCGTTGCTCCAGATCACTCATCATCAGAAGCCTCTTGCATGCTTTTTGTTGAGCAATATACGTTGCACCCTATGTTTATCTGCAATTATGCATGCAGAGTATTTAGTTAAGCCTACTTTCCTTTAACTGATCCCTCTCTTCACAGGAAATTCCTAGCATTTGAGATACAGAAATTACTCTTACCGCATAAGCATCTTGCGTTGGGGACGTGACCCGTGTTGTCCTCGCTGTGGGTCTGCTTCTGCTGTATGAGAGGAGCATCCAGGGGTTGCGGTGCTTAAACCACTGGTCACTGGGGGAAGCAGAAAAAGAGATGTTACCCAAGGGGTTGTGTGCATTTCTGAACACCCTGGCGTGTCAGGCACCAGCCTCCATCCTGATCCGGGCGAGGGCAGGACTATCCCTGAGGGAATGGCAGGATTTGAGCCCACTGGACAGGGGAGAGCAGAAGGGCAACAGGCAGGGACCTTCTCCCTGTTCCCCACTTCTGGCACCCTTCCCCAAGGTTCACTTTATGCTTGTTTTGGCTTTAAAGAGGGGGTAGGGACAATGGTTACTAGACAGAAAAGAAAACATATCTAAGAACAGCTTTAAAGTCACAGATCTGGGGGGAGGATTGAACAACTGTCCTTAGGAACCATGGGCCTGGCTCATGTTGATGGATTCCTTAACCAGAAACAGCATCTGCTTGAAAAAGTGTCCGTTTCTGGCATTGGTGGTAGCATTGCTGAGAATTTACACACAGTCTGGCTGGAACATAAAACCCGCTGAGAAACTCCACGGCACTGTGCAGTGATAAAAAGAAATTGGTGTTAATAAAGACAGACAAGGAGGCATGAAAGCTGTGACCCCGTGCCAAGAAGCATAGGAAATCTGGCAGCGCTGCATAAACAACAACATTTCCTTAAAGGCTCTGCAGCCCCAAGCAGGCGAGTGATACCCTCGGCACAGCTTGGAATAGCCGAGCGGGAGCAGGGAGGTGAATAGCTGTCGGCGAGCTGGGTCTCCCCAGCCCTGCTGCAGCCCAGCTTGCCTCACCACCCAGCGGGAGATGGGAATTCCAGCTCCCTCCTCCCAAGTTTAGCAGCCAGGATTGACTCCCTACCCCCCTACAAAGCTGCCTGAGAACCTGACCTCACCCAGACCCCTGTTTGTGAGCCGGCTTTGCTGGTTCCACATGCGCTGCGGGACCTCCAGCTGGGGAGATCGAACGCGAGAAGCCCTAAAGGCAAAGATGTTGGGATGTGGAGGAAACCAGGAGTAACCCCACTTATTTTAATTAGGTGTTTGGTCCGGGTTGGAGCCTGCACTAACCAGAAGCTCTTGCCATGTGTGAAATCCACTGCCCATCGCCTCCTTTAGTGGGGAGCAGGATGGGCTGGGGGTGCCCCTGGGTGAGGACAGGGTGCCTGCAAGGGAGAACCATGGATGCCAGGGCTGGGTCGCTGCTCTCTGTGTCTGTCAGCTTTCCCCGTGATTCCAAATCCCCCTTATTACTCATCACTTCTGGGAAGCTATTCCCTCTTGCACCATGAAATTAAGATAAACTGGCAGGAGGCCAGCGCCTCTGCAGACATCTGCTGTGAGCAACCTGGGAAGGTATCAGCCTCTGTGTCACTTGCTGGGTGCAGCATGAGCTTGGGAAGGGCTGAGGGCCCGACCGTGCCCCAGCAGCCTCCCTGTAACACACCCCCATGCATAGGCAGAGCTGCTGCTGCCCGGGGAGCCCTCACCCCACGCTTCCCGAGCTGTGTGCAGGAAGACTCTCAGCCTCAGTGTTTTGGTGACCCAAAGCTGCTGCAGCCAATTTCTAAATACTCCTGTGAAGTGTTTATTTTGCAATAGCTGCTGCGAGCAGACGGGCGCTCTGCTGCTTGCGAGGCTCAGGGGGGCACACGGGTTTCATACTCGAGGGGTCTCGTACTCGAGGCAGTCTGGGAGCTCCGATAGCCATGATATTGGTTAAGGTATTATTGTTAAGCGCTAGTGGTTGATGTCAACAGTGATCAGCTGGAGGTGCTGGAGCATTACCAGAGCTGAGGCATCACCCCAGCTAATCCCTGTGCCTTATTCAGATGGCCAGGCTCCCCCATCATCTTAGTCTGGGATGGGAATCCGAGGGTTTTCTTGTGGCACCACAGCAATAACTGGCCCCACGTTAGGGGGAAGGTGGAACTGAAGTTCTCCTGGCCTGAATTACGTGTGGCTAGCCATGCGTAGCATCATCCTCTTGTCAAAGCATTGTCTTGGTGGAAAAGCCTGGTCAGGATGAGCTGGACTAAGGTTGAGTGAAACATAAGCTCTGTAGCTTCCAGATACATAATTCAAGCTCTGGTTGCAGGGAGACAATACCAAGAGTTTCAGGAAGGGACAGAGGTTTCCTCCCAGCTTTGCAGGATTACGCTTTTCAGCTCCATCTCTCAGGTCTGGAGCTGGATTTTCCCCTCTTTCCCACAGATGCTTTGGCAGCAGAAAAAAGGAAACTCTCATTTCAGCATAAATTTCAAGCACTGCAGTGACAACTGTAAACCAAGTAAGATCCAGTCCAAGTCCATCAGCTTAGGGCTGTGCTGGGAACTTTCCATGCTAGGCTCAAGACTTGCTTCACTGGGGTGTGCTGCCCTGGTGATGCTGTGCAGAGGTGATTCAGGTGGACCCAAGCAGGATAAAAACATGCCTGGAGCTGTTAAATCCCTCTGCAATACAGAGCTCTATGATAACACAGGCAGCTTTTAGGTGTCCCTGTGCTGCAGCAGAGATGATCACTGCAGTTACCCAGTGTTCACTGCAGATAATGGATCTGGCTGTGCCACACATGACACTGTTTTTCCTTTTGGTGCTCTTTTCCCCTCCTTGCTGCTAGGGTAACCAGAGAGCACAGGGAGAGCCTGGCCAAGCTTGCCAAGCAGTCCACCAACAAGTCCAAAGAGGCCCTGAGAAAGGTGCGAAGCAAATGCATCAACCAGATAAAGAAGAGCAAGAGCAAAGTGTCTGAAGATACCCTCTGGCTGCTGGAAAAACAGGTAATGCATTCTTTTCTTCTGCTACATCATGTTTCAGAGCTCCGGTGTGTTTGTGCCAGCCCTTTGCTGACAGATCTCTAAGCACTGAAAACCCAGCTGGGGAATGGGTGGCCCGGAGCTGGGTATTTTGAGTCAGCAATGGCTGTTGTATTTGCTTTTTCTTTATGAGATTTGGGGCTTCAATCTGAAAGCCAGATTTATGATATGAACCATTGTAAACTGCCGTGGGGAAAAAACTGTTCCCCCAAAGCTTTCATACTTACAGGGGTTGTTGCACAAAGCAGCTGAACTCCAGGAGCAAAACAACCTACATCCATAGCTTTATCACCATTTACACAGGGCCTGGCCACTGCAAAACAGCTGGTGTTAATGAGGATTGCTCCAGTTTGGTATTAATGAAAAGGCTAGCGAGATTATCTCTGTTAGGAGTTTTTGGCTCCAATTCAGGAAAATACTTAAGCACATGCCTAATTCCCTAAGAGCAGATGTCACTAAAGTCAATTACTTGGGCATAAACTCAGGCACAAGCCTAAGTGTTTTGCTGAATTGATGCCTCTGAAGGCAGGCTATTACTTTTTAGCTGTTTGTTTATTAACAGCTAAAGTTAGATACATTGCAAATGCTTTGGGACAGTTCTCTGTGTGCTCACAAAAATAAACATTGATATACAGAGCATTTGTGCAAGCAGGAAAAATGGCCATGCTATTGTAACTGAATCCTGTTGGGAAGCCCTTCTCCCAGAGCAGACAGATGGTTTCTGCATTTGTGGAGGTATCATCTCAAGTCTAGTTTTCACTTGTACCCAGAGTTTTCAGTGTGAGGAAAGGTCATCATCACGTAGCGAGTGCATCTTAATCAGTCCTGTGAAACTAGTGCATAACCCCCAATGCGCTCCAGCCCTTACGTGCGCTCACTCAGATAAACGTGCACATTTTGGTCCCATTTCCATGCCTGCCACATCCATCCTGTGTTACCAGGGGTTCTGCTTCCTGGGCAGTGCTTTAACCATCACCATTTTATTTATTTTCGTAAGAAATAAACAGATCAGTTACTTGATGTGTGAATTCTTAGCACTTACTGAGGCTGCGCTCCTGCTGTCACCTGGTTTGTTCTAAGAGTGGACAGGTTGCAGGAGTTAACAAACCCTCTCTTCTCTGGTGCCAACACCGGCAGGTCTCTAACTCTGCCTTCCCTAAAGTCACTCCATTAAATAAGGACCAAGTCACTGGTGAAGCTCAGCCAGGAGTTGGTGTGTGTCTCTTTCCAAAGCCTCTGACCAGTCCCTGTTCTCCTTGTACAGATGCAGCACTGGCACAGAATCACCAAGGGCTGGTAGGAGCCCCCACTAAGAGCCAGTTACTGCCCCAGCTCTATTTGGGTTTTACTAGGACTTCAGACTTTGCTTGAGGAGGTGATCCTGTCACTCCTTTCCCTTTAAACTCACCCAGCACACAACTTTGACTTGTACCATGTTGCCACAGATACAGCAAATGGCAGACAGCGCTGCAGCGGAGATGGACAAGCTGCTGGCAGCAAAGACCAAGGAGCTGCTTGGATAAACATCATCCAGATGGACACACTCTCCCCTCAAGTAAGACCGGACTGCCATCAATCCCAGTGACCATCCTTGCCCAGAGCAATGGGCAGGGGTGGCTCTGCCAGACCTCCAGAGCAGCTCTGTGCTGAGGTTCCTCCACTTCATGTTATACCGGAGGGAGGGGGGATCTCTCCTCACTGTTCTTCATCCCGGTGGCAACAGAATTGGGTGAACTGAGATTAAAATAAAACAATAGGGAGGAAGAGTGGAGACTGCTGGAAAGGGCTCGCACATGGGACCTGAGGCATGGGAGGAGCCGCTGCCCTGCTCATCGTGTGCACCAGCCCATTTGAATCCCAGCACCTCGCAGAAGCAAGGACCACTGCAGGAGAAGCCTGTGCTGTCCTGCTGTGAGCCTTGGAATTTATTTTTTTGCTTAAAATAAAGTTAAAATGAGCTGTGGAGGAGCGGCCTTGGACCAGGCAGTTCCTGTCTGGTTTGTCCCTTGGGGTTCATGCATCCGAAAAGTTATGTTTGCCCATTGCAGTGACCAGCAGCCACCTACAGTCTGGCTACTGGGAAGGCATGAAGAGCTTGGCACCAACTGGTGCAGGGTGGGCAGGGGAGACAGGCTTTGTGGATAGAGAAATGAAACCAGTGCTGTCAGTGTTACCAAGACCAAGGAGACCAAAAACCAACACAAAACCTTTCCAAAACCAGCATCTGCCATCCATGACCAGTTACGGAACCGCTGTGCCAGCCACTGGTACCACATTTAAGGGGATGGAAGAGGTAGAATCGGAACAGGTTTCTGAGCACATCATGCATCTCAACTCACTACCAACAAGTACTTCCCAGCATCTCATGGAGAGGAGGAAAGGTGGTGGCCAGCCCCACAGCCCTGCTCCCAAGGCATTTGGGTTCAAAGAGCACCGAGTGCTCTGCAGTCCTTAAATAAACAGCTCCCACAACGTTAGTTTGTGTGCAGCGGGGAGGGGGAGGAGGATGAAGGATTTGCTCTGCGAGGGCCCCACACATCAACAATTTCTCTCCTTTGTGTATTTTGGCCAAAGTGCTCACCATGATAAATGAAGGAAGGCAAATGGTGAGCCCAGGGCGGTTGCATGGCTCGGCAAATTGCTTTCAGCCCAAATCTGGATTGCTTTTGACATTTATCAAGCAGGCTTTTTGTGCTGTTGCTGCAGCCTCAGCATCCAGCCTGGGCCTGAAGGGTTTCCTGGTACCTGCCCTGGAGCAGGAGCTGCTGAGCTGGGTGTTTCTGTAAGCCAGGGCAGGTGGTGCTGCCCATGGGGCTGCTCCGGCCTCTTCCTGTTCTCTTGAGGGTTTAAGGTGATGGCAATGGGATGATGGAGGGATGGGATGGTGGATGCAGACAGTGGAGATGCAGGGGTCACTGCACATATGAACTTCCTAAATATTCACCGCTACTCTTTACCCTTTTACCTCACATAAATTAAAACTGAGAAGTAAGATGGCACCAACACCAGGCTGGGGATGGAGCTGCCCATCCCCAATGCAGCCATGCCCTATACTTTTGGGATGTACCAGGAGGGGACCTGGTGCTGGTCTCACTGGCAAAGCAAAACTATGTGCAAAAATAGCTTTAAAACGTGAAGAAAGGCAGAGATCTGTTCTCTGAGTGGCTGCAGCCGACCACTCCATGGTAGAGGAGAGTTGGGGAGTCCATTCACCTGCATCCTCACCTCACCCCCTGCACTCTGCACCAACCAGGAGCAGCAGCAGCGCCTGCAGATGTTGCTCTCACCACAGTACCAGCAATGGAGCACATGAACCTGCAGAGCTGTGTGACCACAGCCCATCCTACTCACTGTGGGACCTTGCACCACAGGACCAGCAGACAACAGCACCAGCTACAGCCCCAGCATCTTCCATACGCACAGGACTGCAGCAGCACGCAACACACATGGCCAGGTGCATGCAGCACACTGGCCCTGGAGAACACTCCCTGCCTGCTGTGGGCCACTGTAACCCTCCCCAGGAGAAGAGAAGACAGACACTTACTGTGACTGCAGCCGGCTGGCACACAGGGTGGCTCTGGACAGGTCCCACGCTCCCTTTGCTGCACAAGTCACCTGCTGCTCCACACGAAGAGCTGCAGCACAAGGCCTCCTGCTCCAAAAGCTTCCCCCATCAGCATCAGCAGGAACCGCTCACTTGGTCCCAGCCTGGATCACACCCAGGGCTTATAAGAAGCTGCAGCTGATGCTGTTGGCGGGTGGGAAGGAGTTCCAGCTGTGCTGAATAGCCCAGGAGGGAAAGAGACTGTGGGCCAGAAAATGGTTGCAATATGGATTTGATGTCAGTGATGCTGCTTTGGTCACCAAATGGTTTGGCCTCAGCAGTAAAAATGCCTCTGGACGGTGCAGGGCAGGGCAGAGGGCCATGGCCAGACCCTATGGAGCTGTGCCATGGGATCTCCACACACTACTGTGCTCACCAGGAGCACTTTCCCATCAGCACATGCAGATTTGGGGCACCAGCAGGTTCCCACATGGCAAGTGCTGCCATGGCCTCATGGGCTGGTGGTACCCAAGGGGATTGCATCCTGTCACAAGCGATGCCCCTGTTCACATCCCTGCTCATCACATCCCAGGCACAGACCCGCATCCTTCCCAGGGCTGCTCAAACATCCATGCTCAGCTCCACCAGGACACTTGGGTTTGTTCCGAGCAGCTGAAGCAGGGCAGATGAATCAAGGGGGTGGTGGCAGGGACCGGGGTGGACAGGGACCAACCTCCTGCCACCTCCCAAACCGAGCCGCGCAGCCATGTGGAAACGTGAAGCGGAGGCAAAAGGAAGGAAAAACTCCAAGGAAGCTGGAAGCTCTCAACATAGTTAAAAACCAACACTGCTCTTCAAAATAGATGTGATTGCGCTCCTTGTGAGTCATCGAGCAGAGACACCAAGATTGCTTTGTGCCAGGGACGAGCCCGGGCGCTGATTGTGTGCCGCCCGGATTTGTATAAAACAGACCATGGATGGCATGTCAGAGTTTACAGCTCGCATACATTTTCAACAGTGAGCTTTGCAAAATGTATCAATGTAATCTCTGCCTCCTATATTCCGTGTTGATTAGACACGATTTCTGGCTGGATTTTCAGAAAGCTCAAGTGCTTTTTTAATCACTACAGAAGCTCATTATTGCTTTCCAGTGACTCTTATGTCCTTCACTTCTCCTTTCAGATTAGAGTCTATAGTCAGATGAATATTGGATGATTTCATTACATACAAATGCAATCAACAGTTTTGCATAAATTTCTCCTCTTTTCTTGAGTTTCAATTGACCTCAGCACCCGTGGAGGCAGGCGCAATACACATGTAAATGAGCTGGCGTTGCGGCAAAGGCACGGATGCGGAGAAACAAGATAAACTGTCAGATAATATTCAGGATTTTTAAGAGATCAAAAAATACTTCCTCATTCAGCCCAGCCGTAAAAATGGCACCTTCAGCTGCCGGGGAATGTGCTTTTGTTTTGCTCAGTGTCTGGCTATGGACAAAGGCCAGGAGTGGCACCAATGCTGAGCAAGAGGTTGGCCAGTGCCGGCAGCGTGGGGATGGTGTCCATGGGGTGCAGGTGGTGTTGGAACAGGGATCCTGCTGCAGAGGAGCTGCTGGTTGGGTCTTGGAGACCATCACAGGGAGGAGGTGCCCACCACCGGAGCCTGCTGCAGAGCTAGGTTTGGCGGCTGTGGTACCCTATGGTGGGTACCACCATCCCTGGCTCCTGCTCTGGTGTGAGCATCTCAATGGAGGATGCTGTGTTTGGACCCCACCAGACCCCCATCTCCTCCTGGGTGGCCCCAAGCATCATCCCTGTGACAGGGGCACCTGCCAGGGCTGGTGGCTGCTCTCACACCGCACTGGCAGGGCACGGGGGAGCCGCGCGTTCAGAATGTATTTAAGCTAACACTCCACACGAACAATCAGGGCTAATTTAAACAAACTATAATTAAACATAAAGGACTTCTTGGTAGGGAAGTCAGAGGAAAACTGTCAGCGGTTACTTTGGAAGCAAGGCCCTTGCCCTTAAAAGAGTAATTTTTGTGCTAATGTGAGCAATCCAGCACTCCCACACTCGCCTTTGGAGGGCCGGTGGAGAAAGAAACTCTTGGGTTTCTTTTGATACCTTTATGTGCTAATCTTCTTAACAGATTTTTAATTAATGGGAGCAGAGCACTTTGCAGCCCTGAAATCCATTGGTGTAATTGCCTGGTGGATTAGTCCCATTAACCACACAAATTACCTGTCTCCAGGCCGCCCAGCCCCACCGGGGAGCTCCCCACGCTGGACACACCGAGCGGCCCCATTCTGAAACAATTTGGATAAAATAAACTCTCTAATCAGGTAAATAATTCCATAAGGGAAATTGCTGCCTTCCCGCAGCCCCCCTCCAGTGGGACCTGGCTACTTTCAGGGGAATGCAACATGCCTCCAATTACAGGCAAATCTCCAGCTCGGAGACTGGTTGGGAGAAGCCCACAGTGCACGGGACCCCCTCGAACAGCAGTGGACAAGGAATTAAGGCATTTAAGCTGTCAGCCAGAATCTGGCCCGGACCCTGATTACCTGGGGGGACGTGCGGTGTATTTAGGTTCATGTCCATTGCAATTTCCTGGCCCCCAGCGTTGATCCCGAATGACTTGTGTCCGTGTCAGGTTCCCGCTTGGGGTCCCTCCGACACGTGGCCCCGGCCTCGGGGACACTGACCTTTGGGCAATTAAGGACATCCAGGCGGGCTGGAGAAGGGGAATCATGGAGCTGCCCCTATGAGCTGCTGGGTGAGTGGAGCTGCCTGCACCCCTTTCATTGCGGTGCTCAGCAGGGCTGTGCTGGCTGCTGTCACCATTCAGGATTGGTGCCTGCACCCTGGGGTCCTTCCAAGCCTCATCCACAGGTTTCCATGGTCCAATTTTGGACCTGAACAGGACAGAGACTCCCACAGCTCCCTCTGCTCAGACCCTGAGATGGGGATGTGCCCGCATACACAGCAGGGCACCGGGCACCCATATGGTGTTACATGGTGATGCACAGCCCCAGCATGTTTCCCACTGCTTGAAGTAGCTGTGCAGTGCCAGGGACTGCTGGATACCCTTGACCAGAATGGCTCCAAACCTGCTGCACCAGCTGGGGCAGCTTTCCAGCCTTAGTCCTACACCAGGGAGCGGGAAGGAGCTCATGCTGTGAGCACATGTGATGGGCACGCATAGTGACCCGCTGATGCTCAGTGCTGTGCACAGCCAGACATGGTGGGGACAGCAACGCAGTGAGGTTGCCTTCAAGCATCCCCTGAACCACTTGGGTGGGAGATCCCTGTGCTGGTCCCTGACCCCAGGATGGAAGAGCTCAAACCATGGGTGGCACAGGGCCGCTCTCCCCCCTTGTCTGCCCCCATGGCACCTGGCACAGAGAGAGTAGAGGGTGATCCGTGGGGCCATCGGAAGGTCGGAGCGCGGGAGCCGCCTCAGTGCACAGTGCTAGCGAGTGCGGGCAGGGAACCCTACACCACGTGTAATTGGCATCAGATGCTCCCTGACCTGCTGCATCCACCGGGAAGCTGGAAGCATTTATTTGTCTGAGCCAGCGGCTCTATCTGCGTGCGGGAGGCGTTGGCGGTGGCGGGGGCCGGGCTCCTGAGCCTAATGAGTCTGAGCTGAAGATGATGAATATGATTGCTGAAAAGCGCCTTCCTGAGTCCTCCTTTCCTGGGGCTCAGGTTACCTGTTCCCAGACAGCCTGTCCAGCCCCGGCTTTTCAGCTCTGATTTGTAGCCCCTCAAACAGCGCCTGTCAGCTCCGTGCACTGGAAGGAACGCGGGTCCTCTGCTGCCGTGGAGCTGGGGAAGGGACCAGCAGGGAGCTTTGCTCCCTGAGCTGCACTGATGCTGCCTGCTTGGTCCTGTACCCCCAGAGCACCCCTGAGCCCAGCGCAGGGTGAACCAGACCAGTGCGATGCTCTATGTGGGGTCTCTGGGTCATTGTGTGGATTGAAGCTCCTGTGGTTATCAGGCACCTTGTGACTTGTCACCTTGTGACTTGTCACCAGTCACCTCATGACTTAAGGTATTAAACCAGAGGGTTTGGCTTCTCTGTTCTCTGCCCAGCCCCGGCAGCCGACAGTCAAGTGAACACAAGCTGAGCTACATCCCACACAAGGAGCCTGTCAGGGATGCACAAGGATGGGTCATGCCAAAGGATGCTCCATGGGCCATGCAGATGCCCTGGGATCAGGGAGACACATTCCTGGACTGGGAGCCATGGGGGTGCCCCTACCCTGCTGCCCCAAAGCTCCTCTTGATGGCTGCCACCTCACCCCCTTCCCCATGGCTGTGGGGTCACAGCACAGAGTGCCCCCACAGCTCCAGCCCCCCTGGGAAGACAGGAGAAGGAGTTTTGGGTGTTGACCCTCTGGAGGCTCTTGGGTCCCGGTGTCCCGCTCTGGTGCCATTGCGAGACATCACCCCAAACCCGGGGGAAAGGAGTTCTGGGGGACAGAGCGGAGCTGTGGGGCGGCCCCAATGCAGAGCAGCTCAGGACCATCAGCGCTTTCCCAGCGCCTCCCGCTGCGCCCTCAGCCCCGGCGCGGCGCTGCCATAGACGGTGTTTTGCTGCCTCCCTACGGGAGGACGCGGCCGGCACCAGCGGCTCCCGCGGCCCCGCCGGCTCCTCCCCCGGGCATGGACACGCGGAGGGGGACTCGCCATGGGATGGGGACACGGCAATGACCTCGCACCACTGCATCTCCCAGAGCGCCCTCAGTGCCGCAGAGCCCCGCGCTCGGAGGAGCGGCAGTCACCCATCCCCACACCCCCGAGTGCCTCCATCAGGCTGAAGGAAACCTTTTTCCTTGTCTGATTTCCCCCAGGACCGCGGTGGTGATGCACATGGCGCTCAGCAGCACCACCCTGGAGCTTCCCCTTGATGCTACAGAGCCATGTCGGGGTGTTTGCTGGCCAGACGCAGTGCTCAAGCTGCCAAGCCCATGGCAAACCTCTGGATGTTCCCCTTCTGGGTCCTGTGGGGCCCCAGCCCTGTGCTTGTGCCAATGGAGGCTGTGAGGCCATGGTCCCACCACGATGCCCAGGCAGCACCGGGCCAGGGCCAGGGACTCCTGTGGGTACCCAGGGCTGGCTTCCATCCTGAGACGTGAGCACAGACATCCCGGGCAGCAGCTCAGACAGAGACAGACATCACACAGGGGAAGGGGCCTGGGCACCAGGAGGGGTGCGAGGAGCAGTGGGGCTGCCCCACACCCTGCAGCTGCCATCTGCAGCCCCCTCCCTTGTCTGGTACTTTGAGGACAGCCCCTCGGTGGCCCTGGCGCGACAGCCACGGCCTTGGGCTGTTGCAGCCGCTTCCTGTATTGAGCAAGAGGATGATTATTAAAACCCGATGAGAGGGAAGGGAGCGGGACTTTGAGCAGTGGGGCTGGGACACCCTTAAAGGCTGCTGGGCTGGCCCAGGGGGTGCGAGCTGACAGGCTCTGACAGAGCCCATGTGCTGGGATCAACAGCACTGGGCATCAAGTGTGGGGTGGGAGGGAAAGGCCAGAGCTGGGGCTGCTGGTGCCGCCTGTGGGGACAGAGAGGAAAATGCTCACCCACAGGGTAAACCACTCTGTGGGGCTGGGATGCCATGGGGCCGGTGGCAGCAGGAAGTGAGGAACCTGGTGCTGCTCCACTCCTACAGACCAGGAGCACACAGGCACAAGGCGGGGGCACAGAGCAATGCCTTGGTGAGTGTTTGACACCGTTCCCCCATGCTCCTGCTGAAACCATCCCAACACCCTGCCAAAACCATCCCCTGCACTGAACCAGCACCGTGCCCTGGCTTTGTATTTGGTGCCCACAAAGGCAGCTCGGCCTCTCCACACCTCAGAGGCCAGAAGCCAGGGTGAGAGGCTGGGTGTGCAGTGCCCAGCAGGACGGTGCTGCCTGCAAGCAGGAGCAGCCCTGGCTCCTGCACACTCTGACTGCATCAACTGCACACGCGCAGCAAAACCTACCCCTCATTCCCAGTGCACATTCATCGCTGGGAGGCAGCCGTTGTCCCCACCCTTCCAGAGTACATCAGGAGCCTGCTGAGCTCATGTGTGCGTCATGGCTGATGCATTTGCCCGCTGAAGCTGGATCTGAGGCCCTGGTTCATTGTCGGACACCTGCACAGGCTGCTCATGCCACTGCTGAAAGCCAGCAAAGCCCCACAGTGTGAGACCCAGACCCACAGTCTCTCTCCCACAGCCCCATTCCTATCCCCACCTCACAGTCAAGTGCAGGAGCCAGGCAGGGACCAGGCAAGAACTGAGCACCCCCTGAGTGCTGCTCTGCAAGGAGGAGACAGCAAAACCCCATTTAACCTTGAATGACACCCAGCCTTGTGCCGGGGTCACTGCTGCTGCTGCAGACGAGGGTGAGCAGCCACAGCCCTTTGTGCTCCGGGTGCCACAGGCTCAGGGACACCCCCAAGGCTGTCCCAGCAAGGTCTGCAGCCCATCGTGCTCTCACCCACCCCAGCTGCATGCAGAGCTTCTTCAGGCTCAATGCACTCCCCTGGAGTGGCAGGTGCCTGGGCTGCACTGGCCTGATCCTGTCCCCGCTGCCTGTATCCAGGCAGGAAACAGCCAGCCATGATTTCAGTGATAAACTCAGTTTTTCTGGCTGTTGGTGGCTGTGGGCAGCCTGCCTCCTGGCACTGACCTGCAGCGGGTCTCCGGGAGCTGAGCCAGGACCATGGCCCATGGCCGTGCTGCTGCTGCCTGAGCTGTAACAGCGTGCCCGGGCCATAAGGATCCAGGCAGAGGGCTTGTGAATCAGCAGATGGGCATGGAGATCCTTGGGGGACCTGGGGAAGAGGGTGCGTGTGTGAGGATGCTGGGGATGTGAGGACCAGGGGGATGTGGGTACCTGGAGCCTGGTGGGCCACGGGGTCCAGAAGGCGGATCTGAAGAGGCTGGGGGGGATCACGACCCGGAGGGACCCGGGGGGGGTCAGGGGGCTCCTGGGGCACGCATGGCTCAGGGCAGGGCCGGGGGCAGCCCCGGGGCTCCCGCACTGCGCGCTCTGGGCTGTCGGAGGCGTCCTCGTCCCGCGGCGGGAGGGAGGAGGCGCGTCCGGGACTGGAGCGGCGGGGCCGGGCCGCCTCCGGCGAGGCTCGTCCGGAGCGGCTCGCCGGTTCCTTCCCCGCCTCGCTGGAGGGCTCCCCGCTCCTCCCCGCGCAGGAGGCGGGAGCCCGCCGCGCAGGGGGAAGGCAGCGGGGCAGAGCGGCGGCGCTGCCCGGCCGGCACCATGCTGGAGTCCATCCGTGTCACCGGTGAGTACCGTCCCGGCGGGGACACCCACCCAGCAGGGCGGGACTGGGGCACCGGGGCAAGGGCTTTGCCGCGGGGAAGCGGCCCCTGTGGCAGGCAGCGAGCCGGTAACTGGTCCCTCACGGGACGGGACTCACCCGAGGAGGCGCCGAGGGGTTCCGGGAGCGGAGGGAGCCTGCCTGCCTGCCCCGAGGGAGGGCGGCGGAGCGGAAGCACCGCTGATAAGCGCGGACCTGCGGGGCGAGGGCAGGTGATGCGCACGGGGATGCTAATGGAGCTGTCACTGGTTGTGTCTGGTGTCTTTCACGCCGCTCTCCATCCCGCCGTGCTGTCAGACAGGTTACAGATCTTGATGGTGTATGGATATAAAAACGTGTATTATAACTGTGTTATGGGTGAGCTGCGCTAGGTGGCCCTGCCTTGACGGGGGGGTTGGACGAAATGATCGCCAAAGGTCCCTTCCAACCCTGACGGTTCTGTGATTCTGCATACATGGTACGTAGGAAAACCTGCAGTACAGTTGCTGCTGCAAAGAGAGTTTTCACTCTGCTTTTTTCCTTGTTTAAATTTGGCATCATTCGCAAGCACAGCGGCAGGTTGAGGAGACTGCATTGAGGGCAGCCCTGAGCAGGTATCGGGGGTGTTGATTGATGAGAATCCCATCCTGCAGTGTGCACTTGAGCCCAGAACCCCCCGTGCACTGGGCTGTACCCCAGAGCATGAGCAGCAGCTCAGGGAGGGGATCCTGCCCCTCTGCTGTGCTCTGGTGGGCCCCCCCCTGCAGTCCTGATCCAGTGCTGAGGCGCTGGCACAGGGTGCCCAGAGAAGCTGTGGCTGCCCCATCCCTGCAGTGTTCAAGGCCAGGTTGGATGAGGCTTGGAGCACCCTGCTCCAGTGGAAGGGGTCCCTGCCCGTGGCAGGGGTTGGAGCTGGAAGAGCTTTGAGGTCCCTTCCAACACACACCGTGCTGTGATTCTATGGTATTTGGGTGAGTGGGAGTATGACTTAGGTTAAAGTGTCCAAGTTCTCAACATCCTGCAGGCTGTAGTTAACTAACATGCTGTGAAAGCAGAAAACAGTTCAGCAGCAGTCTATGTATGGGGCTTACTGACTAATTCTACAGCTAAACCATTTTCAGTCATTATGGATAGACAGATCTTCCAGTGCTGTCAGATCAGTTTGCCTGACACTGTTCAAAACTTGAGTGTTTGCAAACCTTAAAGGTGTTTATAAACCTTAAAGGTGTTTATACAGGTGAGGAAATACACAACCAGATTCTGGTCAGATTGTGTTATGCCACAAACAAGCCTGTGGTAGTTGAGAGGCAGTGGAACATTACAGATTCATATACAACACGCTCTGTTGCCTGTTTTTTATAGAATATTCTTTCTACAGCCCTCTGCACGCACAAACCGCAGTCTGGAGCTCATAAACTACAGGGAGTTGTTAATCTGTTTATATTAGGGGAATATTGACAAATATTTCTCTGTAATGTAATTGCGCAGTTGCAATGTGTCAGAGAAGGGGTCTTGTCACATCCATACATTCTCTGCTCTCCATCTCAAACTTCGCTGTTATTACTTGCAGGCAGCTCTCATACATTATTTACAGTTCTATCAGTCTGAAAAGTCAAGCTATTGGAAGCAGTTCCTAATTCTGAACAACAAAGTGTGAGCTGAATGGTAATGGTGAGCTGAGAACCAAAAGCAGTGGCTCAGACCATTACATTCTTAGGATAGCGGGAACTGCTCTGAGAACATCTTTGCTAAACCCCTTAAGAATCAGACCTGCAGTTTGGTAAGGATTTGTCCATTTTGCATATATAACCTGAGTGACAGCTGCTTGAAAAGCACAGGAGCTCTACTTCTTTTAGAGCAGGGTTTGGTGGACAGAGAGAGGTCTGTGCCCACAGATACCTAGATTGACCTCATGCCACTCTGGAGCAGGTATTTAAGAAGCTGCCCAGTAGCACAGAGGAAGATTTTTCTACAACACTCTCAAAGCCTGGAAAAAAAATCTTACATTGTGATTTTACCACAATATTATTAACATGATAAGATTTGCTTAATTCGACAGTTTCCCAAGGATGGAGACAAATAACATAACCTAGCTCCCAAAGAGAGCATAAAATCCAACACATTTCCCAATGATCTAATCTCTGACAAGATCAGGCAGTGTCTGTGGTTACAAGATTCAAAGATAATGTGACTGGGGTGCAACTGAGCCATGGAGAGTATTTCATTAGTCAGAATCATACTGAGATTTGTGATTCTCACATACCCTCTGTTAGCAGTCTTCTCCAGCACTGCTGTGACACCGGAATAGTTACGTGTGTATAAATGAACTCACCTTATGGGGTGGCACAATCCAAACACAGTGGATCTGAAGAGGGGCAGGGTTCTACTCTGGCCCAAGACAAACAAAGTTGCTATTGAACAGGAGGGTTTTCTGTCCTTTGGTACTCTAATGATGCCAAAAAGGGGACAGGCAGCTCTTCTGCCCCTCCTTCTTGCTTCCTCACATCATCACCTTACACGTTTCATTTAGCAATTCACCTGTCTCTAGGATCTATGTTTTTATTACTGTGGTGTTGCAGAGAGGAACAAATAATCATTAAATGGAAGTAAACATAATAGGGAATCTTTTGGGGAGAGACTATGCATATGTCATAGTGAGGTTTTTTAACTGTCGAGGAATTTTGAGTCTCTGGAAGCAAGAGCAATGAAGACAATCTTTGTGCATACATGGCATGTTTTGAGGGAGGTTCTTGAAGGTAACGGGAGGCTTGGGCATTTGTTCTTTGACAGTTTGCTGCTGCAAAATCTGAACTGCGTAAAGTCAGGAAATTCAGATTTGTGGATGAGATACGAAAGATAGAGCCTACATGATCGGTAGCATGATGTGCAGGATAGTGTTATGCCATAGTACGGTGATGTTCATTTTCATCCCTTTTACAAGTAATCTGTTGATGTCTGTTCTGTGGCATCCAGATTTTACATGCTAACCAATCTGTGTGATTAATGGGAGTTGATAATCCATTCTCCAACAGGCTGCTTTACAGCAGTATGATTCCTCAGTACACTTTGAAACACTGAAGCACGTTTTCAGAACACGGGCTGTGTGAAGAATGAGGCTTCTATTCAGAATTCTAGACCCCCGTTTCAATAACCAGGCATTGCTGATCCTTGAAAACTCATGGATATATTTTAGTAAGCTGAGTTTCCTGTAAGACAGTGTGATTTTAGTTTGGTTGACTTGTCTGACTGTTTAAAATGATCACTATTACAGATTAAACTAATGTGCTGGAGAAAGAACTTTCAAATTTGCTGTTTCGTAGCATGACTTTGACATTGTCTAAAATGTTCTTTTCTAGTTTATTTTGTAAAACAGTGATGTGCACAGGACCAATCAAAAAACCAAGTTAAGGGACTTCTGTGAAAAGTGCAGTGTTATTTAATACAATCTCTCAAAGCCGATGGATTAGCATTGAGTCTAGGTTTCCAGCACAAATATGCATCAAGCTGTATCCTACTTTAGTCCAAAGGAAATTAAGGACACGCTTAGTTTGGCAGCTGAAAAAGCCACTTTGCTATGAGATTGCACATACAAAGTAACTACAGAATTGGGAGCAACTATTTTTGATATTGGCCATGTGCCCATGAAACCTGCCAGTGTGTGTTCAGCACTTGACGACCATTGATGATACCGGCAGGAGAGTCAACGTCATTGACTTGTGATACTCAATCACAAGAAATTATCTAGCTATAACTGCATTTACTACTGGCCAACTGCACTTCTTCCCTCTGAAAGCTTACTATCATGAGATTTTGGTACTGGACCAACACAAGAGTTGGGTGGTGTTAAGGTAATTTTGAGTTGTTTCTTTGACTTCTATTTTCTGTTTATCACTTTTTAGATACAAGTGTGGCATTAATTCAGATTATTCCCTGTGCAGTAGCAGTTTAATTGATTAGTAGAGAAGGTGAAGCACTACCACTGCCACCGTCACATTATTATCTTGCCTGATTTAAGAAGTAGCTGTAATTTCCTGCTTCAGTTTTGTCTACAGAAGCAGTCACACGATCAGAAATTTAACATTTCTGTGGCAGCCGTTCAGGAAACCTTGCTTTTCATTTACCCTTCTTAAAAGTAAGGGTTCTCCTATGGTAATAATTGGGAGAGGTCTGAAGTCCATCTCAAATCCTTGCGGAGAAGTATTGGGAGAACAGCCGTCCTATCCTGTTGTCTTGGTTTAGGATAGTTGTTTTTATACTGTGATGGGAACTATGCTTTCTTACCACGACAGCTCATGGTAAAGCCATGTAAGCAGGTTGGTCACGTATGTGATGAGAATGATCTGACAGAAGCTGAACAGGAATGCCAAGGACTACACCAAGAATAGAAGGAGAACTCACAAGCTTACCTTGAAACAAAACTGACCTTGCACAAGATGTGCATGCTTTAGTGAAAGAGAATAATCTAATGCTTCTACCTCTCTTCCCAGTGGAGGGAACACCCAGGCCACAGATTTCCCATCGTGTGTTTGTGCAAACAGGACTGCTGTCTCTTTGCTTTTTAGGACAGCATCTTCATGAGAACTGAGGAATACAGATGGACCTGAACAGAGAACTGAGGGAGGTCCAACAGCATGAAATATGTTGTCATGGTGCTTCTGTTGGGAGCAAAACCGGATTTTACTGGGAGAAAAAAGCTGAAATTAAACTGCTATTGATTTTTTTTTTCCCCCTTGGAGGCATTAAATGATCTTTTGCTAATGTTCCATTTAGAGTATAATTACTGTATGTAAAGTAATTACAGCCCATCTGTGTATAACTGTGGCTGCAGCTCTGATCCCTTTTGTGGGCTGTTATCAAACTCTGTCCGTATCTCCTGTTCTGGTAATCTGTTCATTTTAGGTGCATAAGTCAGAAGCATTTCTCTGTGTCAGGATTTGTTTGTGCCCTGACTTTCAGCTCACCTGGTGTTCTAGGGTGAGCCGGTTGAGGAGAGAAGGGATGGTTAGAGCCAGTGAAGAGAGGTCACTTCTGCCTAACACAGCAGCACAAATGTCAAGTACAGTTTTAATCCTCAATGACTTTTCCATGCACCTGCCCTGCACCAGGGACCTGTCTCCCCTGAAGGCTATACCAGGGGTCAGAGCAAGAAAAGAGGATTCATTCATTAAAGGAATCTTATCCTCTTCTTGTTCTCAGTTTGGTTTGCTGTGTTTCTTCTCAGGTGCTTTCTTAAAGTCAGCTGTTATTTTAGATCAACGTTGAAGAGATGAAACAACAGCATTGTCTTAAGGATTCTGAGGGGCGTGCTTGTAACTAGCTCTTTAAATACACCTCACTGTCTGTATTAGGGAGGTATACATGAAAGTGAAGTCTTTTAAACTTGGCCTGCTGTTTGGATGGTGTTGTAAATCATTCACAGTGGTTGGCTTATTCCTATGTTCTCGTCCTTCCTGAGTAAATTCTGTGAATGAGGTTTTGCAGCTAAGCCCACTCCAGACTGCTTATATCGCAGCACAGATCCCTGTGGGACTTGTAAATACTGCTCACATACTCCTATACAGTTTCCTATTTTTAAAGCTACTCTTTATCCGTATGGAAAGTCTTCCTTGCATGGTACAGATCAGGCAGATTTTGACTGAAAATTGGTTAATACAAGAGTAAATACTCATGAAGTTCTGCACTGAGCCTTGTTTTAAACAAGTTTGTTCTTAGTTCTGAATGGTGCACTCGTACGTGGAGATCCAAGCATAAAATACTTGTTTAGCTGGATCTTACAAATCCAAGAGTACACAATTCTCCTATGTGTCAAGAAGTTAAGATTGACTTGATGTGACTGCAGTTAAAACAAATCTCATGTTTCATTTCTGTTTCCTTTTCCAGTCCCTCAGATTAATATTGCTGCATGGAACAATTGAATTTGTCCTCAGTTTTATTCTTTTTTTCCCTTTTCAATGCAGAAAAACTTCACTGGCGTAAGACAGAGCTTTCTAAGAAATCGGTCCTGAGACCAGAAGAACATAAGCTGAACATTAATGATGAAAACAGCCTCCAGCACCCACCTTCAGGGATCCTCAAGGACATTTTCACAACAGGAACGAGTAGTTACAATGTCCTTCTGCAGAGCAAAGAGGAGAAAAAGCACCACACTCAGAAACAGTCATCTGTTCACCACAAGAAGCACAGAAAGATGACCAAGTGTTCCACCGCTTCCCGGAGCAATGAGCACCACAAAATCAAGGTCTCGCTACCCTTGCTCGGCCCTGGCTGGTGCCACCCAAACAGACAGCCCTCCATCATCGTCGCCAGCCCAGTGCCTACCAGCATGAAGTTCACCAGCAGCGTTTCGGTGGCAGGGAGCAGCATAGGGCTGCCATCCCGACCCAAAAGCAGAACTAAGAGGCATTTGAGTCTAACAAAGCCAAAGCAATCCCAGTCCTCAAAAAACCATGGTAAAGAAGGCGATGCCTCTGGCCGAAAGCTCTGTTTACTGACTGCAATCAAGCCCTCCAACGTGGAGAAAGAGAAGATGAAATTCTTCAAGTCGGATTTTACATACAATCCTCAATTTGAATATGAAAACCCTGCTCTGCCAAACGTGCTAGCTAAGCACAGCCATGCATCCGACAGATTCCTTAAGCAGGTATAGTTACTTTCTTTCCTCCTTTTCCACTGATCATTTTTTCCTACACCTATTAAGGTGGTATTTGGCTTTGTTTCTCCTTAACATCCTCCCATACTGTCTGAAAAATGCATCAAAGAATACAATAGTAGTATATATAATATATAGTATATGAATAGTATAGTAATATGTTAGTAATATATAGCATATTATATAATATATATAATAATTCTGAAAGAAAATATTTTTTCTTAAAAAAGGAGCCCCTTCCTAATATTTACAGGATTCTCTCGGGTAAAGGCACAGTTCCTTTTAAATGGGTTTACATGAAATGTGATTTAAGGCAAAGTTTTTTAGGCAATGAAGCAGAGTGTAATACAGGAAAAATACAATACCTAAATAGGCTCTAGTAAAGAGAGGAAAAAAGGCAGTGTAGAAATCCTGCCAATCCTCTTGGTGCCCCAAGGACTGGGAGGGGATAGCAGTTATTTGAGGTCATGCTGGTGGATAAGCATATGTTGATGTTGCTTGTTTTAATCAAATTGGAAGGGGCATTTGCATATGCCTGAGGCTCAGTCAAGCAGCAGTCAAATTCCATTCCAGAGAGGGGTAAAATTTAAACAGACCTCTCTCCCTCCCCCCCCACAGTACTATGCAGCCACATTGGTGACATAGCTGCAGACATTCCTGTTCTGTGTTACTACCTTGGCTTCCTACCTGACTTTGAGTTACAAACCCCCCAAAACCAAGAACAACACCTTGCTTTCAACTTTGACCTGTGACAAAACCCAATGCTTATCTATATGACAACAGAAGCAGTCCTCCTCCTGGTTTTGCCATTTTAAAATGGTTTATAAAGATCTGACTTAAGCCCGACAGTCTTTTCTAGAGAATTTCAAGTTTCTAGTGGTTACTTGGGATGAGATCCTGCTATTCCAGGAGTTTCACTTCTTTGTGGTGTGAATATTTCACTTAACCCCTCCCCAGAACTCGTGGTGTAAAAGATACATGAATTAAAGTATCGTGGATTCTAATAACTGGCCCTTGACTTGTGGAGAGTCCGACTTTTTCAAGTCCAAGAACACATGTAGGTGTTATTACCCCTTGTCTCGTAAGGCTCGGTCTGTGTTTGCACTCAGTAGCAGGGTTTTCCTTGTGGGAGCAGCCTGTTCTGTACTTCAGATCAAATCAGCTTGCATATTTCTAAACAACCCACTAAATCACACTGACACCAAATCAGACTACTCCTTGACTAGAGCTTTTTACAAGTCTGCCTTTGATTTAGCTAGCAATATTAGTAACAGTAATTGTATATAACAGCAAAGCAGCAATAACTAATTTAGCAAACAATTTAATACAGATTACCCCTTTTAGTATGAGGTAGCAGAGCCTTAAAATTTATTTCATGCAAGATGATTTTATGGAACAGGCCTGTCATTAATTTACCCTCTTTTAATCCCCCCCCAAAAAAGCAGATATTCTACTAATGAGTGATTCCTCAATATTATTCTATTTCATTACTCTGTCTTTTTCCCTTTACATACAAAGTGTAGGAAAATAAAGGCTTTATAAGAAGTATAAAAAGCAGTGAGAAGACCTTCCCAAGAAAGGCATTTACTTCCTAACAATACTGAGCGAGCGAGACGCACTTCATATGAATGACCAAGCAAGCAACTTTAACACAGCCCCAAGCCCAGCAGGTGGCACTCTCTCTTTTATCTCCATCTCACTTGAGAAGTTCGCATCTCCATGCAAATTTTCTACCTAGAAAAAGCAGCCTTCATCACCATTTTAAATCAGCAAATACTGCATGAGCACTTGCATTTCCTTAGGGTGATCCTTTCGAACCTCAACCATTCCATGATTCTATGCTTTTTCTTTTGCCATGCAGATTTTCTTTGCAGAAGATACATAGAATCATAGAATAGTTCGGGTTGGAAAGGACCTTAAGATCATCCAGTTTCAACCCCCCCGCCATGGGCAGGGATACCTCCCACTAAACCCTGCCACCCAGGGCTCTGTCCAGCCCGGCCTTGAACACCTCCAGCATGTTGGTATCTTGCAGGAAGTGATAACTGTCTGTTTCTTTGTTTCTCTCCACTTTATCTTGTTTTCTTCCCAATAAGGCTCTTTCTTGAGTCACACAAGATGCGCCTTTAGGGAAGAGGACTTGAGAATAAAAAATAGCAAGCAGCCTTGCAGCTTTTCACGTTGACTGACATGTCTAATGCTACAGAAATTAATTCTCTTACTGCTGCATTTCAAGGTCAATGCAGCAACTGTGTGCTCTGAGTGCGATGAACGTTTTCTTGTTAGCTCTCCTTCTGGCTCAAGCTGCCTGTGCTTCACTGAAGTTTTCTTAATAGTGTTAAGGAACCCTGAAATGTCTGTTATTTTTCCCCACAGCCAGGAGAGGTGGCAATACTTAGCTAGAAGTCATTGTCCCAGTGTTTGCAGAGCAGATGACTTAACAGTTGCTATTTGCTTGAGCCAGAATCAGCAAGGGAATTGCAGCTTCAAGTAACCTGGGTGTTAACACCTCCTTTGAATTCTATATGAAGGCAGGAAATACATTTTTATATACACATAGGTATTTACAAAGGACAAAAAGCATCATTTTGTTGATTAATTGCCCTGTGGCAGAGTTATACATCCTTGCCCTTTGTACTCATCAAAATATAGTGGCTTTCAGTTGATAAATGTATCAGTTGTGTCTTATTGCAAGTGTTTGTATTACAGACCTTTTAAGCCATCAATATGTCTTCAGTTAGCAAATTTATCAGATGTTGGAAAAATAGGTGGGGCTGGAAGGCTGAACAACACGGCTCTCAACACTGAGTAATCCCTCGCAACATCCAGGTAACATCACAGCTTTGGCATGCTGAAGATTCAAGAGCACATCACTGGCTGTGAAAAGCACTTATCTGTAAAATGCCTCATTCTCCACTAGGAACAAATTCCCCCGCACACCAAGATTTATAGCTAAGGTGTGTTAATATCTAACACAAAGCACATCAGGCCATCCAAGTGGCAAAAGTTCTCAGGGTACTACACAAACATCTCTCCTCTGCTACAAGAGACTGTGGATCAGTTGCTTCTGGTGGTACTATGGTAGGAGTATGGGTTTATTTCAGAACCCAGCCTCATACAAAAACCAAGTAAGTATTAATATTTAATTCCTTACAAAGTATGTGGAAAGCTTTTCATTAAAAACATTTCTACCAGCTCTGCATTACTTAAATGTGCTCCTTATCACACTGAGAACAAGCACAGAAAAGACATTTTAAACACTAAAAGTCCAAATACTACAGCCTGAATACACAGCCCTAAAAAACCCCTGTTCTTACCTCTCTCCCTTATTTCCACTTGACCCAAAAGGGAGTGCATTTTATGGCTGCTGATTAGACAGACAAGTTCCATCTGGTACCTCTTTGTGTTACCTAAAGACACACCTGGGAAGCTTTCTCCTCCAGCAAATAAGCTCTGCAAGGAGAAAGGGATGGTGCGTGCAAGCCTTGACTGTCCCACAGATCTTAAGAGAGGCTGCAGCCCTTTTGTAGCAGAGCTACTCCTGAACATAGGACGAGCTGACAGTGTAAGGGCTGACTTCCACATCACAGAGTGCCTTTTCTAACCTCCCTGCCTCAGGCGATCCATGAGCAGGTCTTATCGGTACATGTTTCTACAATAACTCAAGTAACTAAGCTGTGTTGCTGCACATGGGTGACTTGGGATTCAGAGACCTACTTGGCTGTAAATAATTGGTTTAAAAAAGCCAACACAACCACAACCTAAACCTGTCAGTTAAGCAGAGCTTTGTCTTGCTCTTGTTGGTGCTTCTGGGTTGTTATTTTCTGGAGCATCAACAGAATTTGCTGTGCAAGGGAATTTGTCTTGAGGCTGCTGCTTCTTTTGGTACTCTTCAGTGGCAATAAGAGGGATTAATCCAGACGTTTTAGATAATAATGAAAAGAACAGGAGTTACTACTCCTAACCAGTAACCTGGCCCAGCCACGTAGTCCTTTTTCTCCATTTTTTTTAACCTATTGCTGAAGAATTTACAGTTTGGCCTTATGAACTGTGGCAGTATCAATATTCTGCTCCCCAAAGGCTGGAAAATAAGCTCACAGTTGGATGTTGGAATAGGCAAGAGCTGGCATGCCGGTCTGGATTTTCCCCTTTCCCAGCAAGTTCTTGCAACACCAGACTTTGAGTCATTTCATCTCAGATTAAAATGAAGGGCTTGCTGCTGTATTCAGTGCCTGGGGTCCAAAAATATCCCAAACATTTTCCAGCATCACTAGGGCCCGGGCCCATCCGTAATGCAGAGGTAATGCGCCTCTTCCAGATACCTGTGTGCTGGTGGCCATGCATGTGTGCAATGGTTCTCCCTCTTGTTTTAGTGCTTCCAGAGCCACACCTGCCCACCTGGAAAGAATTATTGGGACTTCTGCTTAGCTTGAAACAAAGTCAAAGGAGAAGGTGATAGTAGTGAGCACCCTTATTCATGCTTTCCTAACCAAGAGAATGTATGTTCAGCAATAAGCAGGCTTAAGCTTAATGACTTTCTCAATATGCATCTCATAATAGTAATGTCTTTATAAGCAGCATGAAAACAGAGAACTGGTTAATGAAGTTTACAAGCTGTTCTCAAACACCCATGTTTTTGTGAGCTTTCATGCTAAGAAGAAACTGTCCTTTTGCTCTCAGATGGTTTTGTCAGTCCTCTGCTTCATCAGCTCTGCTCTCATCCGCTCATCCGTGACTTGGATCAGCACTCTAGATTTGTCCTGCTCTTTTCAGAAAGTATGTAAAATATCTTTGCTATTCTTCCTGGCTTTTATCTTGTGCTAGCTTTACTGGCTTCCTTCAGCCGGTGTGCCTCACCTGCCTGTTCTCCATACAAAGGCTTTGCCATCACATTGTTGGAAGAGATTTTATTCAGTGTTCGATACGAAAAGTGCACTTGATGTTTGCTTTGCTAAGAGGCAGGATGGGCATCAGAATGTAATGTCTGGAACCCAGCAGCCACATGATCCTTTGGTTATGGCCAAGTGTTGATTGAGAGAGAAGTACTGCTTCATCTAAGGCAACACTGCCTGGGGGCCTACCAACCATTCAGCTCAATGGGTGGGCCCCTTGCAGACCCTGAGCCAGTATTCTGACCTTGTTTGATTTGGTAGTAGTAAGACATAGCCTGAGTGCTGGATACTTCCTGAAAGTTGCCTTACCATCCTTAAAAAGGAAAGGATCAAATCCTGGTGCCTGTTGAAAGTAACCTCCATTGCTGGGTCAGTTCCTCCAGTGAATAACTTCCAGAGAATTTGAAGCCAAAGCTTTCTACCCACAGGTTCCACTGTGTTTGAAAATACATTGCTGAAAACTTTGGAGGGTCGTGCCGTTCTGTACAACCATACATTTGAACATGGACTTATCACACACACATAGTGTGTTTTGTTCAGAGAAACCAGATGCGCCAAACTAGTGGGTCACATAAGGATCTTAAGGATCTGGCACCTCACAAAGGAAACCGAAGAACTGTTATTGTGAATTACTCAGGCATAAACTTCCTGAGACAGGGGGCTGGAATTTTGGGGTTGCTTCCTTAGCCAGTGATTTTGTGTAAGGCAGGAAAACGCCTCAGTATTCAGACACTGCAAAAATGGTGAAACAGCCAGTGGTTTTAGAAGGCAAAACGTAATTTGTAATAAATTCATATGTAATTAAAAGAGAATCCTTTGGGGAAATAGACAAGCTATTAAACAAGAACTAGATTTTGCTCTGATTTACATCTAGCCCTTGATCCTAAATGTTGCTAGAAGCGATTGTCACAAATCTCCAGGAGCACTTGGACTTGCATGAAGGATTCATGTGTTCCTTCACTTCCTACTTACACACTGACCTGACCTTCCTTCGTTTATCTGAGGGCATTTGTAAATAACAAGTGGCGTTAAGATTTGGCCCAAGAAAAAAATATTACTGCCATAGAAAGACCTCTCATCTTTTACTACGATCTTTTAGGCCCTGCTGCACCTACATTACATTCGTGCAAGGCCTAATGGGAACCAGAATCTCATTTACCTCGTAGGTCACCGGTACAGATGCATATTTGTCTTTACTCATATTTCTGAGCAATAAGTTAATGGGAGTAACAGCAAAACTAACAGCACAATCTCTGCCAAGTACCTGCAGCAGTGAGTCAGCAAAATGATGCCGGAGCTGCCGTTTGCAGCAGGTGAGGGTGTATCTATCTTCTGCTTTTAGTACATCCGTCTTTACAAATGGGACTTGTTTTGAAGTCACAGAAGGACTTTGCAGCCTTCTCAGCTGCAGTCCCTTTGCCTCTTGTCTTCAGGAGCAGGAGGATTTGTTTTCTCTGCAAACAATCCCGCCAGGTCTGTGAGGTGCTTGTTGATTCTCTTGGGAGTTACCTGTTTCAGTGCTAAATGGGGCTGCTTAACCCACGCCATGGAGCTGTGCTGCCCTGTGTTATCATCAGTGTTGTCAAACCATTTGCAGTGGCTCAGGTGGTGGCCCAGCATTCCTTTTTAGGATACCTCTCTTCAGACATCCTGACACCTGATCTCATAAAAAAAACTTGAACTTCTTCGTAACATCCATTTCTTATTCATGCTGGCTCCAGGTCACAGCATTGAGACAGTAGATAGATCCTTTGCTTCCAAATTGCTTAACCTCCCCAAATGACAGCCTTCTTAAAGCTAACCCCCCCCCCACAAACACCCCTTAATCTGTGCTAAGGGAGTAAATTATGCTGCATTCTTCATCCTTGAAAAAGAAAGTCAGATCTGACCAGGAGGCCCTGTCCTGGGTTCAGCAGTAGCAGTCATTTTTCCCCTTCTTGGTAGCTGGTGCAGCACTGTGTTTTTGACTTGTGGC
>JANRGW010038075.1:0-11285 GCA_024733675.1 Psilopsiagon aymara | reverse complement strand
CAGCAGAGCAGTGCGGGCGCTCTCTGCACCCCGAGCTCTGCACCGCATCCTCCCCTCTCATCGGCTCTGTCTGAGTGTCTGCACTGACCACCGCCGGGGCAGACAGAGCAGAACTCCCAGTCTAGGCCTTGGTCATAGGGTGAGTTCTCACCATCCCGCTCACCTGCCCCCGTGAGCTGCTGGGCGAACTGCTGCCAAACTGCCTCAAACCCACCCTGTTCGCCGCACTCCTGTTCACTCATGCTCCCTGGGCAGGTTTCTACTCAGTCAGGGCTGGTACCACGCCTCCTGGCGCCGCCCCCTCTGAGTCCCTGTTCCTGTTAGCTAAGCTGCCGGCTCCTGGGCAAGTCCTGTCGAGGTCTTGAGGCTTTCCTGGTGGCTCTCGCTGCTCTGAGTTGAAGCGACTGGATGCTGAGCTTTCCCCCCGATCAGGTGTTGAAGACATCTTCTCCCGAGCTGCTCACCTCGACATAAAGAAGAAAATAAAAAAAAAAAAAAAAAAGAAGAAAACTCTGAACCTCAGAATTTTACAAGGAAGACCTTTTCTCTAACTGGAAGCATTGCTGAATAATTTCACACAGCATTGCTTTAAAATTCTTACCTTGTCTTTGTATTTAAATATATTCTACTTTATCTGACCAAGGATTGGGTTTTCTATAGAATTATAGAATAGTTAGGGTTGGAGAGAACCTTAAGATCATCAAGTTCCAACCCCCCTGCCATGGGAAGGGACAACTCACACTAAACCATGTCACCCAAGGCTCTGTCCAACCTGGCCTTGAGCACTGCCAGGGATGGAGCATTCACAACTTCCTTGGGCAACCCATTCCACCACCTCACCACCCTTACAGTAAAAAACTGCAAAGACTTTAATTCCTCCTGACACAATTTTAGGGAATTTAGCAATAAAATTAATTGTTTCATTTTCAGCCTTTGGAGTGTCTGTCATTTTTCCCATAAACCACACACAGTGTTGTAAAAGATCAGCTCACCCCTCACCCACTGAGCAGGAAGGGACATATGTAAGCCATATTTTATTTTCTTTCCCAGTATATACAGATATTTTAAGTAATTTTAAAGGAGTTTTCTAGCCGTATCACTGTCTTTAAAATAAAAATGAATTTGATTTCTATATTCTTTAAATATTTTGGATGAAAAGATACAAAATCCTTCGTGTTCTGTTCAAATGAATGTTGCATGGCCTCTTACATTCTGGCTACACAATAACCCAACCCAATAACCCATATGCAATACACAATAACCCATATTCAGTGCTGGCACTCTGCAAGGAGAAAACTAATTTAAAGCTCTGCTCCACAAGAGGTATAATGAGTTTCCTGATCTGAGAAAAAAACAAAGGTTGTAAATGCAAATGCATGAGGCAATAATATTGCTGTAGTCTTCCAATAAGCAGTCTGTTTTCCTGGAGAAAAAAAGAAAAAACCTGTTATGAATGTTATCTTTTGATTTCTTCAGAGGTAAACCAGAAATTGCTGGTAATCTGAAACTCTTAACTGTTTTAATTTCCATGAAATGACACATGCTTATTTTTCTGTTAAGTGCTCTAAGTTCTAGATATTTTTCATATGAGATCACTAAGAAAAGGACATTTATTTATACATGCATGCATATGCTATTTATTTGAAGAGTAAAGAACACATAAATTTTATAGCTGTTGGCCAAAGTAATCTTCAAATGGATTGATTTTTCGAATCATATTCTGGTCCCCAAAAGGTGACAAAGTAATCAGAAAATACTACATGTAACAAAAACCCCCAAAACAAACCAAACAAAATCATTAACTGGTACTGGTTGCTTCTTCCAGTGTCTGCTCTTCCATTTTTCCCTCAGTGGTGTTTCATCATATACCATAATCAGAAAACAGGAACTGCATGGATCTTGACTCCTTACAGGCATGTGGGAGTATGGCAGCTCATTTATCTGCAGCTGATTGACACAAAGCCTCTTTCTAAAGTTACTTCTTCCCACAAATAGAGCTACCCAGCTCTGTTTAGCTGCAGCGACTGGCTTAACAGTGATTTGCCATACAGATTTTTTTTTCCAAGGCAGTATGGTAGGCAGCAAATGAAACAGATAGGGAAGTTCAGATAGCACCTACTGTGACTGGCTTCACAGAAGACTGTATTCACAGAATCCAAGATGAAACTCTCTTTTTAAATAATATATATTATTTCATGAATTCTTTTACTGCATCTGCCCTGTACCTTCTGACCAAATATTGTGTGTTGACCTCAGCTGGCAGCTAAGCCGCTACCCATCACTTGCTTACTCCCCCTCAGCAGGACTGGGGAGAGAACTGGAAGCACACAACCAAGTAAAACTTGTGAGTTGAAACTGAGAGAGTTTAAGAAAGGAAGAAAAGATGCATGCAAAAGCAAAGCAAAACAAGGAATTCATTTACTACTTTCCGTTGGCAAGAAAATGTCCAAACAGTTCCTGGAAAGCCAGACAATAGCATGCACAGTGGTTACTTGAGAAAACAAATCTCATCACCATGAATATCCTACCTTACTCCTCCTTTCCCTGAGTGTGATGTCAGCCATTGTGTGCCCTCCCAGCTTCTCCTCATAGGAGGGTAGCAGACTGAGAAGACCTAGGTGCTATGCCAGCATTCATTAGTTCCTGGAACACTGGTGTGCTATCAACACTCTTTTAGTTGCAAATCCAAAACATAGTAACACACAGGCTGCTATAAAGAATATTAACTCTGTCCCAGACAGACCCAGTAGACCAAATATATAGTCTAAACACTAAAAATGCAGTGAAACTTAAATCACAGGAACCATTAGTTCCATACAAACTTTGCATTTCAATCTCAAAATGCTATATTTGAGAATTTCATGTCCTTCATATCATTCTCTGCATAATGTCCTCTATGTAACTGTCAGCAGTTTTCTGATGGACTCCAGACATCTTAGTCTAAATCTAATTCTTTATCAGTGATGGTCCCAAGCATCACATTGCTCTAATCACACAGCTGTTATAAATAGATTTTATCTGTTCCAGGTCTTTAAAAATCAATGCATCAGCCTAAAATTGCTGTAGAGAACATGTAGACTTTTGAAGACATTAAACTAAACTCACTTGGAGTATTGTGTGCAGTTCTGGCGTCCTCAACATAAAAAAGACATAGAACTATTTGAACAAGTCCAAATGAAGGCCATGAGGATGATCAGGGAACTGAAGCACCTCAGGTATGAAAATAGGCTGTGAAAGTTGGGGCTGTTCAGCCAGAATAAGAGAAGGCTGCGCGGAGACCTCATAGCAGCCTTCCGGTATCTGAAGGGAGCCTATAGCAATGCTGGGGATGGACTCTTCATTCAGGACTGTAGTGATAGGACAAGGGGTCACGGGTTCAAACTTAAACAGGGGAAGTTTAGATTGGATATAAAGGAAGTAATTCTTTACTGTGAGGGTGGTGAGGCACTAGAATGCATTGCCCAAGGAAACTGTGAAAGCTCCATCTCTGGCAGTGCTCAAGGCCAGGTTGGACAGAGCCTTGGGTGGCATGGTTTACTGGGAAGTGTCCATGCCCATGGCAGGAGGGTTGGAACTAGATAATCTTAACGTCCTTTACAACCCTAACTGTTCTATGAGTCTATGATTCTACTATTCTATGAGTCTATGATTCTACGATTCTATGAGTCTATGATTCTACGATTCTATGAGTCTATGATTCTATAGTCTTTTAAAACTGTTTAAGTTTTAAACTTAAAACTTTAAATATTTTTACAAACTTACCTGCTAAAATTGCACTGGCCTTATTTCTTCCTGAAAATTCTTGAATACATATAGTAATAAAATATAGAGTCAGCATTTATTACAAAATTGAACATATGGTACAAATTTAAAGAATGATCTAATTTTTTTTTTTTTTTCTCCAAATGCAGGAGTTGGCCTAATAAAAGTACTGACTCTCCATTTTGCCTTACTCTGAGAATGCAAATGTGGTATTGTGACCATTTTTTCCACTGAGAAAGGATTGACCCAGGCATAGTCTTATTCTTTAACAATCCTCTTAATAACTTCTGGTTCCTAAGATAAGGCAGTCAAGTCAGAATCTATTAATGTTAAACATTTCTACTGACAAAGTAAAAGACGATTTTTTTTTGCAATCAACTTTGAAGAAATTAAGTTATCTTCAATAAAGGGAATGAATTCACTTACAGAGGAGTAATACTTTCAGTATATTAATTAACTAAATATTGCTCTCAGGGTGCAAAACTAATCATTTTTGTACTTTATATTATGTGATTAATACAAAAATGCAGGTATGCATTTATCACTCAGATTGTAACTTGCATTATGGTTGGCAGAAATCTAATTAAAGTAATTTAAAATAAAACCAGATTACAGTCATATAATCCACAATTTAATTCTTTAATTTAAAGCTTATTTATGAGAAAAAGAATTAAATTGGGAGAGGGGATTGAATGAAAAAAATTAAGTGCATTTCTGTTTTTTAGGAAAAAGAATTATGTTTGTTTATTTTTTATGGGAGATCAACTACTGAAAACCACCGTTTCTTTGCATGCAACCCTGTAATTCTTAAAAAAAACTCACAATATTGACTCAATGACAGAAGTTATGTGCCATTTTTTTGTTGTTGTTTTTTTTAAAAAATAACACTGTTGCTTAACTGATTTGGTTACTAGTGTGGTGAGGTGCCTTATGGTAAGAGAAAACAGGGATACAGTAAGTGACGTATGAGTCAGTGGAGTAAAGAGAAGCTTGCAGGGCTGCAGGATACGAGTGAACATTGAAAATGCAGTGAACATGAGGGAGAAAAAACCTTAAATATTTCTAAATTCACCTAAAAAAGATAATGAGAATTTAAAACGGCAAAATGGCCTTGAACAGAGTAGAAAATTGAAATGAACAAGCGGATCGCTGCAGAATGTTGAATAACAAAACTGTAAAATGTTACTGGACAAGAAAGGAAACCTGTGCTTTTATGACAAACTAGAACTTCTATTCAGTCAGATGAAACAGGAGTATGGGCATGAGCCCTTTGATCTGAGGATAGTTATAGTAATGAGCTCATATAATTCTCCTATCGATGAGCAATTTAGAGAATGGCTACTCCTACTTTATTTGCTTAGATTTTCTTCCTAGAAATCCTCCATATCACAATTTGAAAAACTGCTCAAAATGCATAGGAACTCCAAAAGTCTAGTCAGAAATGAGAACCACAGACAAGTGAAAGAATATGCTTTTGTAGGTTCATTCTTCTCATAACTTTAAAGTCTCTTGAATATCTCTTTACATACATTTCAGAAGACTTTTAGTGAGGTAGGCTGTAAATATTCAGATCATAACAAACGATCATTTTCCCTAAGGCCTAAAGAAAGATAAAGCAAGCAAGAAATATCATTACTTTTAATTTATTTTATATTCTTGAATGCAGGGGCTTTTTGATATCTTTATCAGACAGTTACACAGATCCAGGATAGACTTTGAGAGCTCTAAAGTACTGCAATTTTTTATTCCATTTATTTATAACATACATGATGCAAGTTCGAGCCCCTGCTTTCTTGCTTTCTGTCAATGTTTCTTTGGTCTGCATATCTCAGAACATTTTTAATGATGGAAGTGAATGTTTTCCTCTTTCTTTCAACTGAGAGAGAAGGAACGATAGGTTTGAGACCTTTTATAGTCAAGCATAGACACTTTTCATTTTATTTATTTTTAAGCCAGTCTTTTTTAATTTTTTTAAACTATTTTTATAATTGATTTAATATCACTGATGTCCTGGTTTCAGCTGGGGTAGAGTTAATTTTCTTCCTAGTAGTCTGTGCAGTGTGGTGTTTTGGCTTTAGTCTGAGAACAATGCTAATAACACACTAATTCTTTAGTTATTGCTAAGTAATGCTTACCCTAATCAAGGACTTTTCAGTCTTTCATGCTCTGCCAGTGAGGAAGGGCACAAGAAGCTGGGAGGAAGCAGGGACTGAACAACTGACCCAAACTAGCCAAAGGGGTATTCTATACCACACAGGACATCATGCCCGCTATATAAATGGGAGGGAGATGGCCAGAAGGGATTGGCTGCTGCTCAGGAATGGGCTGGGTGTTGGTCAGCAGGTGGTGAGCAATTGTATTGTGTATCACTTGTGTTTGTTGGTTTTGGGTTTTTGGTTTTATTCTGGTTTGGGTTTTTTTTGTTTGTTTTATATCTTTCTCCTTGCTATTTTGCATTTCATTATTATTAATAGTATTAGCATTATATTGTACTTTATTTTAAATATTAAATTGCCTTATTTTGTTTTCCAACCCACTGAGGGGGAAGTGAGTGAGCAAATGGCTACGTACTATTTTGCTGCCAGCTGGGGTTAAACCACAACAACTGATCACATGAGAAATCTAGTATTTTCCCAGCTCCAATAAAAACCAGGGAGCATATGCATGAGAAGATAAGGGTAGTTCTTTCTATTCTATGGGTAGTCTGCTTGTACTGAATATTAAGAGCTTCCTCCGGGGAAAAAAAAAAAAAAAAAAAAAAGAAAAAAATAAGAAAAAAAGCTAAACAAGCTACTCTAAATAAGAACATTTTTGCCCTCTGAATTTGCAAAAAAATCAGGTAGGTATTTTCCGAGCACAATGTGTAAAGTCAAAGCAAATTTATCCTGATCCTTATTTAATCATATTTATATGTACACCTTTGAGACATATGTTTCTGTGATGATAGTATAGAAAAGTTGCATAAATCAGGAGGAACACTTCTACCTTAAGCATTATAACATTTTTACAAACTGATTCCATTTCAATCATTTGTATATAGGAAATTTTTGGAGTGACACCTAATAATTATAAGGTCAGCTTTATTTCTATGTGGAGTAAAATATTAGTATTTGAAAGTGAATAGGTTTTAAAATGTCTTTCAAATTCAAGAGTTGTATTACCTTTGATACACAAATTGACATCTTCATAGCCAACAGCAATTCAAACTGGAATGTGATTGCAAAATGCCAGTCCAAAAGCCTGATCTTAATTCAGCCCTATACACATTTCAATAACCCCTACCAAAAGTAGAATCAGACAGAAGACCGTGAAAAGGATCAGCCAGGAAATCATTAAGCCATATGACATTGATGGGAAATACATTCCAGATTTGGCATCTGGTTTTATTGTTGAAGTAGATAAGGAAAGATCCCTTTTCAGAAGCAGAAAAAGCATAAATCATTGTAGGGTTGAAGTCACACAATAATGACACACATCAGTTTATTTAGTATATAATTTCTAAAGCTAACTACCTCTGAACTTTATAAACCCAGTTCTGTTTTGTTTTGGGTTTTTTTGTTTGTTTTTTGTGCTTTTTTTTTTAAGATAGCTGCTGTATTCATTTATTTACAGCAGACTATGGACTGACACCCAGCATAGCAGAAACAAGCACAATGTGCTTTATTTGTTACAAAAAATTGAAGGTGGAAAGGAAGAATTTCAGTGTCCTACCCTTCATTGTAGCTATTATTACTTCTGTTATTCAAATCCCTTTTCATAGATTTTTGATTATGTAAAATCAGATCATGAACTACAAAAAAAAACCAACACCCCCACCAAAAAACAATATGGCAGGTATATATGTAAAACACATAATGCATATATGTTTGTAGTTCATATATACATGTCTATGGTTCTTATATATACAGACACAATTCCTAGAAACATATGAAAACATATGTCTTAAAGAATGAGAAAAAAAAAAATACTATTTTTAAAGCCAAAGTATATAAATGCTACATTAATTCACAGAATCCATTTTTGAAGTCAAACAAGTGAAATATTGATGTCATATTTTTTTCAGAAATCTGAATTATCTATGTGACCTCACACAAGCATTAAATGAAGAAACATAACTCTCCAAGATTTTTACTAGACTTTCTGAAGAATATTTTAGGCTGGGTCAGTATTAACATAGTCCAACAATTGTATTCTATAAAGCACTATTAATTATTTAGAAGATAAATATGCTCAGCTAAATCTTATTTTAAATATAGTCCTAGTATAAAAACTAGGTTTTGTGCAGTGTGGGGAGTGGCACAATTTTAGTCCTCTAATGCATGTTTGAATTCTGATTTTGTTGCTGATGCTTATTCTGAACACCTTCAGGGCCAAAGAAATGGTGAAGACAATCAAGCACTTTGATATTTTGCTCACCCTAGTTGGTAGTACCACCACTTAAGACACTAATGATTATCAAATTTCAAAACTGAAAAGCAATCCACTATGAGAAAAACAACCTCTATTATGTATTAAATTAAGAGACCAAAAGAGTATCATTGCCTGATATTATTAATTACTTCTGAAAATCCTACTTATGGGTTAATCTTGGCCTTTTTTACATTCAGGCAGCAAATTAGATTAAAAGTATAAGAGAGATAAATTTGATGAGAGCAAAACAGGACTGGTAGGAAGCTCCTAGCAGTCTTCCCTTGCTGTTGCAACAGCTACCTGTCTCCAAACCCAAAAGCAGCGTGACGGTGACATTGTGAATGTGTTAAACTTGTCATCTCCCTCAATAAATAATGCATGATGATTAAAATGCATAATATTAATTTAGAAATATGATGATAACTTTTAGAAATATTAGTAAAGTCAGAAAAAATAGCATTGCAAAATATCTCTACTTGAATCACATTCTAATTTCTTTTCAGTGACTACAACAGTGTTACAGTTAATGCTTGTCAATCACAATACATTAAAATAAACAATTCATATGAAATGTAGTAACCTCTTCTGACATTTTACAACAATAATAGCAACAATAAGATTTTAATTGATATTTGTCGTGGTTTAAACCCAGCCCTTCAGCAGATGCAGCCAGAAAACCATGAAGGTTTTAAAAAAACAAATAAATGACCAGATGCTAAAGAGGGTGCAGACAGTGAAAGGAGTAAGACAAAAATGCTATTTCTGAAAAGCATAAATATTACATTTCTTTTAATTATTATTTATTACAGTGTGGTAATAAGCTGGCTGAGAGACCCTAACTCAGCTCCTCTCTCACTTCTCTTCCTCGAGAGAGGGATGGGGGGAAAATGTCAAAATAAAGGCAGCATAAATACTTACCAAGTATGATGGGCAAAACAGAGTAAACTGGAGAAAAATTAATTTACTGGCAGTTAATAACAGAGTTGGATGGTTGTTCTGCTGACAGGCAGGGTACACAACAAAATCACCTCACATTAGCTGTATAACATACAGTTTATTAAACAAGCACACCAAAGCGAATAAGCACAGCAAGGAAACAAGCACATTAACGTGAATCAGATATATATGTCTCTGTATGGTAAATACATACAATAAACAAATCATATATATAAAAAAAATATAAAAGTAAAGTACAGAGGAAAATTAGCAATGTATGAAATCATTACTGCATCGAGAGAACACAGATTAAGAACAAACACACCACCAATTTCCACTGAATCATTGTCCAGGCCCACACTTCCAGCTGGGAAGTCCCTCTGCAGCTGATGCCAGGAGTATCAGGTAATTGGGAAATTCCTTCTTAGTGCGAGCACCCATAAGTGGGGCTTTGGGTTTGGCTACAAGACAGTCCCACTTTTACACCCTTAGAAAAATAAAGAGCTTTATGCCAGATCTGTAATTGTTTACTCGTGGGGCCATTCAGTTCCTCATGATCTCATTGTTGTACACACCAAGATCACTGGCCAGGTGCGCAGCCAAGTGTGAAGGCCCTAGAACATCTGCATACCTATGTTTTCCAATCTTTTTCTGACAAACAGTCACGATGAACATAAAAATATATACTCTACAAAATACATTTTGACATAAAATATACTTGTTACGTCCGTCAGTCATGAGTGGGAAATAACTCTCAGCTAGGTTCTCATCCATTATAATGGTGTGGCAGGTGCACCTGTCCTGGCCAGTATTAAGTCCCTCCAGCTGCAGTCTCGCAATGCTGGCCTTGGTTAAATAACTGCTGCTGTGGAGGCCGACCCCATCACATTTACACAGTGGCTGTTGCTGTGCAGCAGGTAAAGACCCCTGGCCAATGTGGGTTAATGTGACCATATTTGACCACAGATTAGATCAGACAAAGGGTGTAAATGGAGCCCCACTAGGGGAATCAGTTGAGTTGGTCCTTCTTGGACTATGCTTTTTGGACCAGTGGGTCTGCAGTCGGGACATTCCCCTGGGTCAGGATGCCACCCACACTAAGTCCTCAAAGTTTAGAGCCCTCTCCTTACTGGGTGAGTGATTGTGCATTCTAGATTATCCATCAAAAAACCTTATGAATTCTTAAGTCAGTTATGTAGTACCAATTCCATTTAACATTCTGAATCAGTTATCCAGCAAATGTTGACTGAGATTTAATTGGTTTTGTAAAAATTGTAAATTCTATCACTGGTCTCAATTCATAAGTCTCTGTGACAGATGGTGAGAAACAAAGACAAAACCAAAAACATTCTCCTTTTTTTTGAGGCTCAACTTCACTCTCTCCTTCCTGACTCCTCTGGCTGACTACAGTTACTTCCAGCAGCACAAAGGAGGATGGAGAATGAATGCTTTTGATCAGTCCATAAGAGCATCTCTCTGCTGCTCCTTTCTCCTTACACTTCTAGATCCATTACTGAGCTTACTAAAATCAGCTGTATCTCTTCTGTCAGCCCCTTCTCACAGAAGTCACCCCCTTCTCACAGAGGTCACCCCTGCAGCCGCTCAGCACTCAGAACCTTGCTACATAAATTGAATATGTAGTCAAATGTGGCAGTATCATATCAAGAACAAACAGCTGTGAAAATGAAAAGGGCATCCTCACTGTCTGGAACACAAGACTGTGTCAAGTAACATCAATTTTAGCATGTGTTAAAATCACCTTTTTTAAAAAATAAAACTAAACACATCCAAATTTAGCTATACAGTAGGCAGTTTGGACATGTATTTGAGTGTATCATGCAATTTATCACATTTTTGGTGAGCAAACCAGGTTACTGCTACCATTACAGTATCTGCTATTGTAGATACTATTGCAATTGCTATTACTATTACATATAACCTGAGTGTTAACAGAAAACGGTAATTGTCAGATTGCATAATGGCTTCATTTGCTAGAAAAGGAAGTAGAGGATGATAATTGCCTCCCACCACTCCGTTTTCATCACTCATGGCGTCTCCTTCATTTGAAAATAAAACAACAGCATAGAATAACATGCACTGGACATAGAATCATAGAATAGTTAGGGTTGGAAAGGACCTTAAGATCATCTAGTTCCAACCCCCCTGCCATGGGCAGG
>JANRGW010038074.1:0-21834 GCA_024733675.1 Psilopsiagon aymara | reverse complement strand
GAGGTGCTCCAGTCCCATGGTCATCCTCGTGGCCCTCCTTCTGACTTGTTCCAACAGTTGCGTGTCCTTTTTATGTTGAGGACACCAGAACTGCACACAATACTCCAGTTTTCTAATAAGAGAAGGGAAAGGGTCAATATGACTTGCTTACACTAGAAGAAAAATAATCCTTTAGGATTTTAGTTTTTCCTGGAAAATTCTCCCCTTGTTAGACAGTCCCAAGTAATGTTGATATAGAAATTCAGATTTATCCAGTAAGTAAAGTAGTATCAAATCTATTTACATTATAGTCTTCCAATTTTAAAATTGAAGAGATGAGAGACCTTAGAATTCTAATTGAATTTGTTTTTCAATAAAGTTTACAATTTTTAACAAAATTTGTATGAAAACATCTCTCCCCAGAATATAAACCTGTTGTGGATTGAACCCCAGTATTTTTCCACATATCATGAGTCTATTGTAAGAAGAAATTGCATCTAGTTAGGATATAACCTTGGCTTTCAAAGCCTAGATAGCTGTTACACTGGAAGTTTCTCATTTATGTGCCTTCATGTCTGCTTAACAATTAACCAAGAATTACTTTACCAACTGTGTCTAATTTAGCTTTTGTGCTTAATTTCTAGGATTAAATTAAAAACAGATGGCCCCTGAGTGGTAAAATGATCATAAATTAGTCTTATATATTGAAATCAACGTGGCAAAATATTAAAATGAAACTGACATACATTTTTTGCTGTGCCTTGCTTTTTATGAAAGTTAGCATGATGATGCATGTAATTGAGCAATCTTGTGCTACAAACCTGGAGAGCTAAAACTCAAATCTGTCCAGAGAGTCACCTCCTATGACATGGGGTATTTTTCCACAGTATTGCACAGAAGGATTTTCTGTTCTTAATTGCATAATACATTAAATAAGAAAGGATTAATATTATGATTTAGAGATCTGTTCATCACCAGAATGCAGTTTAGCAGCATAGACCCTATGAATTCAGTGAGATTTAGGCATTCTTTTTCTTTCTGCACCCTAAATGCTCTCATGCACTCATCTCTCTTTGATATACATATAGTAGGCAGAGAGATACTTATCTCAGCATGCAAGAAAAATCAGACCTTGAAAATTTAATTTAAGGAAAAGCTGTTTAAATTCTCATTATTTTTCCTAGAAAGTCTCTTTGAGGTAAAAGTTCCCTTTTCAGACTTTTTTGCTAAGATTTTGAGATGAGATATAGGTATCTCCTTATTCTACATGTTTTTCTTATGAGCCAAAGTCAGCACTTTCACAGAAAAGAAGGGTTGTTTTTGTAAACAAGTAGAACTTGTGTAAATATGGAGGCACAGACACAACATAGACAGAAAATCCTCTATTCATTGACACCATATTAAAGGTATAACCTGTCCTAAGAAATACACATTAATTAATTCATTAATAAGATGGGTGGGAAAGAGGGTATAAAGGATTAGGTCAGCAGTATGAAAATTCTGTCATTGTTTTTAACAGTTGGACAACCCATTGATTATTTTTTCTTTTCTGAGGAGGGTCAGATACCTGCAAGTGTTTGTGGTTTAGCTCTTCTTTATAGAAGGGCTGAGATGTACCTTTGATCTCCTTCATCTCATCCATCCTGTTTCTCCTCCCCTGATACAGAAACCACTAAACCATTCTTCAAGGAAGCTATGCCTGCAAGCACAAAGCAAAGTATGCATACAAATGAAGACAATGCAATTGGAGCTGATTTATCGATGTCCTCGAGGCTTTTGTGTAAAAAACTCCTGCTGACTCTGGGAATGATAAAACAGCATTAAGCCCCTGGGATCATGTCAGAATTAACCCTCTGACCTAAGTTCTGTTTGACCCATGCAATAAAAATATTTTCCTAACAAAAAGTTCTTCTCTTTTTATATGTTAAAATCAAATGGCATTAGAGAGTGTTACTGATACCTCTGCTGTATGACTGTTAGATACATCTGCTCCCTTTGAAGCAGATATTTCCATGAGAAAGAAACCAGTTCTTCAGCATGGCTGAGCTCTGCTGTGGTCTGTCAGCATCCTTCCCAATACCAGAAAGGTTTCCTCTCCTTCTGAACAGCCTCATCACCACAGCAGGAGTAGTGATGCCAACCCCCTGTTCTCCCCACTCTGCCCACACAAATGCAGCTTTCTCTTTGACATTTCTCAGCTACCTACAGAAGGAAAGTGACAGATCTGAGCTCCATCTGTGAGAGACTGACCCAGACCTCAAGCCTTAGGTTATTGGTATGAAAAGACAGGTTTCTCTGCTACACCATATGAGAAATCCTGTTCAGTTTTCTCAGAAAATTGGTTGTGCATGCAACTTCAATTGGGGCTGGGTTCAAGCGTGTAGCAATAACCCTGGCTCAGATGCCTGTGCTCTGGAGAAACAGAGAATTTCAGACAAGCCCTTATGTTCAGTTCAGCCTGAACCCCTCCTCAGCGAGCAGTTTTAGTTTGACAACCTAAAAGAGTGTGGCTTCTGAGCCACATGCATTTTATGTAAAGTACATGCTTATGTATATCTACATATATGTGCAGTCCATATGCAAACATATAAATCAGTGCCCAGTTTCCACCCCATAAAAAATAATTCCATCTCAACGAAAAAATTAAACCCAACCCCTCTCCCATCTTTCTGGGCACTTTCTGATTTCTACTTCTAAATCTGACAGCAAAGGAGATGTCTGAGAAATTGCATCCCCGTGAGTTTCCTGAAAACAGGATATGGGTGTATTTGACAAGCTAAGGGAGAAATTACTGAGCCAGTTCTCTATAAAGTATCAGATAATGAGTACACTAATGCAAGTCTCAAAGAGTAAGAAAGCCTTAATTGGACTTTGTATCGTATTAGACATAGAGAACTCATCTAGAAGTCAGGAAGATGCTGGGACATAAGTGTGGCTATTTCCTGTGCTAACAGAACAGCTTGTTTGAGGTTGTTCTGCAGCAGTGCATGGCAAACCCTGTTAGCTCTGCAGGAAGCTCTTTGGCCCACCTGGGTCTTGTATCACATGCCAGAGCTCACGTTGGCCAGAATTAGCAGATCTTTCACTACAGAACCTATTGCCAAGGGGCTATTGATGACTGCAGATGCGAAGATATAATTCTATTCACTCTTCAGCAGGAAAAAGAATTAGTATTGTCTTTACAACATAAATGACATGGAACAATTCAGAAGAATAGAATGCTTGAAAGCCTGAATCATGTAAGGAGAGCCTTAATGAAAACTCTGTGTATCAATATTTTATACTTGAAATGTGTGAACAGTAAATGACTCTAAATTCATGAATCTTTATAAATATTAGATTATTCTAAATGTATTCACCACACAGTGCATCTATCATGTGTGCACAGCTTAAAGGTGAAGTGTTTCTCAAGTTTCTCTTCATCTGCCAAAATTAGACTTTGATTTTATTCTGACTTCTCTGACTCACACATCCTTCCTTCTCCTGCAGTTCTCATAAAAAAAAATCCTTGTCAAACATCACTAATTCATACAATAGAGAGCACCCATTTCAGAATAATGAAAATTCAAATTCATCCTTTGATGAGCAATCAGAAAAAGAAGCAAGTTTCATACATTGTTAAGTGTTGAAATATACAGACAAGAATAAATTGTCATTTTCATTGTTCCTAGTGAAACTGTAAGACTAATTAGCAAATCTAGTATTTTCTGTAATTTGCTAGAAATCTTAACACATATTTTCTTCACAGTCTTTCCTGGGACTACCCAAATAACAGGTCTTTGCTACAAAGCAGGATAGAGTTGTAGTTTTTCCACAAATTATACAGAAAAGCCTTTACCTGCTGTTTTGAAATATAATGGGTTTGACTGTAAAGCACAAGGCTTAAATGCTTTTCTATCTGAAAATAAGACTTATATTGGTGCGTAAGAATTTCAGAATCTGTTCCAAGTGGAAGGTGCCTATTTATTGAACAATATTTATTAAAAAAACTTAGGCAAGTTTCCTTTGATCTCTAGCTATCAGAAAATGTATGAAAATGGCTACATCAGAGCTGTTTCAAGTTCCTTTAAGTCCCTTAATCTTCGTCCCAAACTTCAAGCTTGTGGAAAGAAATATGCATTTCTGGGGCATAATCAGAGGTCTCATGAATCATTTTTCTGCCTGTTTCTTTCCTTTGACTCTAAAGGTTGGCTAGAGTGAATGTGAATGGTATGAATATCTGCACTGGAGACAGCAAAACCCTATAAAACTAAAAACTATGGCTCCAGCTCTTTCCTAGCTCTTGCTTAGCCCAGGATCACATTGTCTGAGTGGTCTATGCCATCTGAGCACAAGAAAACAATTTCTTACTGTGAGAATGGTCAAATACTGGCAAAGAGAAGTTGTGGATTCCAACCTTAGAGATACGTGAAACCAGACAAGGCTCAGACCTGGGCAACTTGCTTTAGCTGACCTTGCTTGAGCAGGGGACCTTAAGAGGCTATATCCAACTTCAGTCATTTTTTGTTGTTCCAGGATCCGCTTCCAAGATTACCAATATGGAAAAGAGACTTTGGGTGCAGCAAGTCAGAAGTGCTCCACAACGCATTAATGCCAGCACTGGGTGCCTGGGAAGGACTGTGTGTGTTTCATGAACAATGATGGGGAAGCAGGTCGTGACATTTTTGTCTGCAGCGTGAATGAGGCAAGAATAAGGTATGTTGTGTGGTGCAGGTATTTGTGATGAGAGAGATCATGCTGTGGCTTACGCTTGTTACTCATGGAAGAGCAGTGCTCTCAGAGTGCCTTACAGTAAGAGGGTTAGAGGAGTACAGCAGGCAAGAAGCTTTCATGTGGATCTGGAAGTCTTTTGTGACCATCAGCAAAGAAACCTGCCTGTGACTGACTACAAGAATACAGGATTTGTACTATTTATACTTTGTAAATCTGTGAGCTAAGGCTATGTATTTAAGTTGAATTGTATAATGCATCCTTCTATGATTGAAGGGGAAGAAAAGCATGGCCTTCTAAAAATAAGCACGCTACAGATGGAGAGAAGGTTAGGGCAGGAGCTGCAGCTGGCCTAGCAGCTGTCACTGCACCTGGAGGTTTCTCCAAAATCCTGTTTTCACTACTTTCCCCTTTTTGAAAATCCCTTGAAGAGGAGCCCATATGCTGAAGCCATCCCAGAAAGGAGACATGGGTCTGTGAAGAGGCATTGCATGACATGCATGAATGTACCAGCAACTGCATTCATGATATTTAGGCAAGGACTGCCTGGATCAGAAGGCAGGACTCTAATCTGAGCAGCAAAACCAGCCCAGCTGGGTTCACAGGGGTCTTTATCCAAAGGATGGTGGGACAAACTGGGTCACAGGAGTTGGACCAAAACTGCTATACCACTTTTTCCTTTCAAATGTGGGCTTTTATACAAAAACATTGCTTTTGATGTGCTTGTTTGTCCTTTCTTCTTTCATCTATCATACTGCAAACTTTTGGAAATAGAAGAAGGATATATTGCTGCTGCCATGTGCCAATTCACTGAGTACAGATGAATCAGATGACAACTGTTGGAGATGCCTTATAAATAGAGACAAGTAGAATCTGAAATAGCTCATCTGACAAAGTACTCGCAGATACTATCAAAATACTTATGGCTGAATGAATAATATAATCTGGTTTACATCCTAAAAATGGTGTATTTGGTGTAAACTCTATAATGCTTGCAAAAAGCCACCCTGTGGGGCCACCAATGGAAAAAAAAGAGACCAAGAAAATGGAAGTGAGCTTGTATATGAGAAAGCCTCTGCAACTTCTGAACAAGGCATTCAATACCTACATATAAATGCTACAGTGCTCTAAACTTTTACCCATACTGAGAGAGAAATGTTGCCACGTTGCTGTCTGGTGTTAAATGGGTTGCACACAGTAGATGTAAAAAGAAAATAATTCAATGGAGCACTTGTGGGTTACACAGAAGTTTGCTTTCAATGTCATCTTCTCTAATAAAAATGCAAATATAAAGCTAACTCGGTTACATGTGCACTCAATAAACCTTAGTAAGAACAAAGCAAGTGTGTTGGATTGTTCTTCTAGTACATTATAGTCACATTTGATTCCTTTACTAATGTTCTTTTAGAAGTCACTTGCTTCTATCATTTGAAAAGGTCGCAATTCATATGCCGATTAGTTCTGTACTGTTCCAAGTCTAGTTGCAAATCAGATGAATAGTGACCTCTGGGAGTTGCCTTTATAATATGTGACTTGTTAGAACAGTTTCTATGAGAAGTACAATTAAATAGATATCAAAGTCAGCAACCCCTTGAGAGAGAGCCATTTGTCTCACCCAGCTTTAGCCACCTAACTTAGTCATCAGAGCTCTCTGTGTACTTGATGGAGGTCTCTTGGATACTTCCTGGAGGTGATTCATCTCATCCTGAAACAAGCAAAAAAGATGAATTGTCCTTTGCAGGTACTCATCTCTCTCCATCAGCTAAGGAGAGAGATGACATAACTGCCTTAGGGTATATCTTGGATGATTAGCTTTAAAATCTCTAGTCACTTCTACCTGTCCATCTGATCAATGGGGTACTACCATTTGTATGCACAACAGTTTTTAGTGATCCTGTTTCTCTATCCTTACTTCTTAAGTAACAAATGCTGTAATTTATAGGCAAAATGTATATGCATATATATATGTATATAAATGTTCATACTTACATTTATATGTATTTTTTGAAGGATAGGTCAAGATACAGTGCTTTATACTTTTTTGAGTATTCTACTATTTCTTGTTTTATTTTTTTTTATTTTTTTTTGAGACTGGATAATGATCTCCTTCAATTGGTTTTAATTATAGCAGTTGTCAATTATCCTTCTGTTAACCTGAAGATAAGACCATTCTGCTCTTAATTTTCAGAAATTTAAAGGGAAAGTGAACAGGATTAACATTTCCACAGCCACTAATAACTGAAGAGCACCTTGGTATTTCAACTTCATTGAAAGACATATCACTAGGCTCAGTTTCAGGGACAGGGAGAGAGAATTGAAGTCTTTGATTATCAGAATTAACAATTCATGGTAATTTACCTTTAGATCTTATTTTTCTAGCTCTTAATAAGTAAAGCTAGTGTGCATGCAGACAAAAAGCTAAGTGATAATGGTCATTGCCAGCAGTTGAACAAGCTTGGGCTCACTAACTCACAGCAGACTAAAGAGAAGGGCTTGTTGCAACAGATATTTGTGTTACAATTCTGTTGATGACACAGAAGCACTTTCTTCACTGAGAATACTTCACCCATTTCCTACTGACTTTGTCTACTGCTGCCTCCATGGAGTCATAATCTCTTTTTTTTTTTTTTTTTTTCTTATCTGTATTGACAAAAGTTATAATCATGAGTCAGGGGCCCACATTTGGCCTGAAGCATAATGGAAAACGCACTCACTGATTACTGCATATATATACACAGACATTTGGAGGGTTACACTGAGAACAGAAAAGATACAAGGTCAGGGAGAATGTATTAGTAACCAGAGCACTAGAGAAAAATGTGGGAGCTCAATGTGTGAACTTAGTGCACTCAAACTTTACATTGCAGGGAAGGGACTCAGTGCAAAGAGATTTACAAAAGCCAAAAAAGAAAAAACAAATGGCTTCCAGCTTTCTTGGTTTAGTGAGTGTTGAGGGTTGGGATTTTTTTTAAATATTGCTGTGTCTAGTTGTCAATGCTGAGCTGTGTAAAACATGCAGTCTGAGCTCTAAACTCCAAGAAAAGCCAGGAAAAATAAATGGCACTGACCACATTCAGTAAGAGTAACTGATGTCACTGCCTTTTAGAAAGATTTAAATAATAAAAATAATCACTCTTTAAAGCAAAAACATTCATCCTTCAAAAAATAGTACATCACATAACCAGACTGGTCTGAAAATTGTAATTTTTAAATTCATTGCACTAAACATCTGTCATTAAATGTATTTCCCTAGTGCGACAAAAATTCTCTAAATAACTTATACAGACAATTTGGGCCAAACAATAATAGCTTTACTACGGTACCTTTTCTCAAGTCCAGATCATGTGGGGTCTAACACCACAAAAGTGAAGACTTCCATGACTTGAGGCTTGGTCAAATTCATCATGATCCATTGCTCGGCATTTAACTTCTCAGTGACAAAACTGTGATTCTGAAGTTACACTGGAGAGCTGGTATTTTTCTGTAGATTCATTTCCCCCTGTAACTAATATCTTTTATACATACATTGGGTTCCTCTGGGAAATACATTCATAACAGGAATTCTGAGAGAATATTGTTAACCTTACCACTGCCTGCAGTATTTTCTTTATGGGTGACGGAAGTTGTATGCACAGAATAGAATGTTTTCCACAACAAATAAGCATGAAAGTGCAAACCAATAGGCAAAATTAATGCAATTTATTATGATAATTTTGCCTTCACTTCAATTAATGGTAGGGATTACTTTCAGTTTGGTGCTTGGAGGGTATAATATATATATAATTTCATTTACTGACTTTTTGTTTACTGATTCTGTAAAATGAACTATTGGGACAATTAAGTATACTCTTAGGAAATTTCCATTTTCTCCCACCAACAGCAGCCATGATAAATATTATCCCTGGGCCTTAATCTTGTCCCTTCAGGAACACAGCTTTAAGAAACTCCATTTATTTATGACTGTATCAGAGTCTGTTTTATATTTTCTTAGGGTAGCACATCTAAACATTAGCAGTTAGGGATTTTACTTTACACCCAATCTTTAATAAGTGGTTATTATAGTGAATCATGGATGAAGTTCCTAGAATCAGAGAAATTCTGTATACAGTAGTATGAGGCTGAGACTGTTTAAGACCTTCTTCTCCTTCCTATAAAAACAGTTTTATACACACACACACTACATGCACCCATGCACAGAAATTTCTGTATATACCCATATGAAAATGGATTAATTTTTTTAAGAATGACAAATGCTTGACTGAACCTTAAGCCACAGCCAAGTGGATGCATTTTGGTTACTGCTCATTTCACAGCTCCTCCCAGAGATAGATTAGAGAGCTGATGCAGGGCTCAGTGGCTCAGCAAAAATTGCCTGTTTTGTAGAGGCAGCAGAAAGCCATGCAAGTTCTGAGCAACATCTCAACAGCAGACAGACAGGCAGATAGGTTCTCCCAGGCTCTGGATAACCAAGGAGCCAACTGGTCAGCAGCTGTACTTGAAGCCCTTAAAAACCACAGGAAATAAAATAAAAAAAAATTGATTGCAAATGTATGGAAGTCAAGTTAAACATAAAATATTTCTATTAATTGAGGAATTATGTGATAATTTTTTTTTTTTTGAAGAATGTTGACGCAACCTCTTTATTAAACTTTATTAAACTGAAGAAAACAGCTGCTTGAAGATCTTAAAAGAAAAAACACCTTGTATTAGAATTACTTTTTTTATACACAGAATTTAAAAAAAATGTAATACATCTTTTAAGAAATAAGAAAAAATTGCTTCATTTGGAATCTACCTCCTAATAAATTCTGATATAATTAGAGAAATATGTTATAACATTAAAAAATGAAAAAACATGCTGAGACTTTTAAAAAAATTCTTTGTATGACCATGGAATTGTTGCACGTGTTGCACATTTTACCATATCATATAATGGTTAGCTAAAGATGCTGTTAATATCATCCTGACAGATACTAAGCAGAAGACAAAAAGGTATCCAGCATCCCTAGAGGTCCATAAGTGAATGCAATGTGGTCTTTTCTCCAGTAGATCATGCAGAAGGCTGTTATTCAATGAGTCCAGAACAATTTTGTCTTCCCCTTCAATCACTGCCTCCAGAATGTTACAGAAACAATTCAGGAAAAACAGATGGATACCTCAACACAGGAAGTGGCTTCATACTCTGAAACCGTAAGGTTTTACAAGATACTTAACTGTAGGTCAACAGAAGAAACCTGAGTTCACACAGACTTGTAAAACACGTCCTCATTTCTGGCATGTCTTAATAGTGAACTGAAGGATCCCAGGAGTCAATGTTCTAGGTAATACAAATGCATTTCCTAGCAACCAACCTCTTCCCCATGAAAAGCATTGAGAAGATAAGGGACAAATTTGACACTGCAACTCTCACTTGCCAATCATACCAACATCCCAGCATGAATGTCAGCCTAAACACTTAAATTTCCATAGATTTCAGTAAATCTCATTCCCTCTCATCCTGCTGTGCCATCTGCATTTAACTAGACCTCCTAATAGGTGGTACCATTATGAATAATTGATATTCCTGTTAGAAGATCTTTACTTGCTTAATTTTCTCCCTGAGGAAATTTATCTAGGCATAAACCTGTTTGTGTTCGCAATATATCTCAGTCCAGGTTTTTCATTACAGCAGACTTAGGAATTCTTGGCAAGCAACTTTGAAAGGTTATTTGCAATTAGCTTTCATAATGTAGCTAATTCTAAAAATGAAGTCAAATTCACCTTCCTGGCCCTCAAGTGCCTGTGATGAAAAATTCCCAATAAAATTCAAATTAACTTCTAAAATGCTTGGTTTAGTCTATAGCTCCCAATGTGATCAGTTAGGCACTTTTCCAACTTTATTTCTTCTTTTTTTTGCCTTTTTCTAAGAACAATTCCTAATGAGGGAATAACTGAACTTTGATTATGAAAAATATACTGAAAAAAGGTACTTATGCGAAACAGTGTGTTCTACATGATGTCTACATCACTCAACTGGAGAAAAGAATAAACCCATTAGTATTGTGTTTGCATTAATAAGACCAGAGCTCTATTGTGAAATAGGTGATGTTGAGGATGTATTTCACCTCCTGTATGTAAAGGGAAAAATATACTACTTCCATACCAAATATGCATTTTCATTTACACACGGGGGCTGACAGGATATAGGCATACACAGATAGATGATATAGATAGATACACATACAGATATAGATACAGATATAGGTAGAAGTACAGAAATATCCCCAAGTCTGCTTCATGTTTTACTTCAGTGGTTATCACATTACTCACATTCTTAAGTCAAACCCCTACACCTTGTGTCTGGTTGTGCCACCATAGTGTCACAAAATATTTGTATTCTGTTCTTTACTATGATACCTTAATACAAGTCTATATGGAGTCAAGGAAAGCTAACATGAATTATATCCTGATTAGTTTACTTTTAATTTGCAAATCTATAGCCTCTGTTTTGGCTACAAATTCTAGATGTGAATCAAAGCACAGTAAATAGTGATAATCAAGAAAGTCACTATGGAAGTACCTTTGATCCAAGCTAGGTTATTAACGTGCATATGTGCTCCATGAAGCACAGGAGTACTGAAGTCCACAAAGCGCAGATTGTGGTATCCAATGCAGAGTTCATTGTAGTATGTTGTTTTCATGGTCATTGCCCTGTTTCTTTTTTATAAACCTTGTGCTTGTGTTGAGAGGATATCGTGGAGCTCTTATACCAGCATTTCTCTGGCCTGTAGAAAACTTTTGTACCGCAGCAGTCTTATGCAAGGCTAGACAAAGATATGAATGTGCCCCAGAAGCTTTGACAAACCATCCGTCGGTTTGATCCATGAAGAATATTTCCTCCCTGAAACTGGAAGTCAGGGTCTCCCCAACAAAACTGGGATACTGTTATTTCAAACTCTGTTCTTTTCCAAACTTTCATCTGACACAAGTCCAAAGATAAGACTGAAAAACACTGAGCACTTCTTTATAACAGCAGTGAGTATTTCTTGACTGGAGATATTAATCAAATGCATAGAAAATGCCAGAAAGATAGTTCTTCATTACCCTGTTAACCCAGGCACAAGTTTGCTTTGAGTGCTTCTCACAAGAAGAGAGACAATAACCAGTGCAAGGATTGCGTTGGTGCTTAAAGAGTGAAAAAGCTGCCATCAGTCAGAATAAGCCTTGGCAGTTTTTAATATTTGTGTGAAGCTAAAATCTAGTGTGAGTAAAAGCATGTGGACAGAGCAGCCAGCAAACCTTTAACTTGAACATGTATCTTCCTTCCTCCCTTTGCTTTGCCTGACTATTGCCTTGATGCCAGTCAATCCCTTTTAAAAACACCTAGATAAATATTATGGCAACAGTAAGCTTAAGCAAATACAGTGGGAAATATACGATATTAAAGATCAGGTAATAATCTATTCACATATCATGTTTAAAAATGTTCACAAGAAAGACATATTTTATGCAGGTTCAGTTATTCATCTGTCTCTCAGTCACTCTACATGACTTATTTTCAATCAAACAAGGAGATGTCTAAATTCAGCAGCTCCAAATAGTGTTAATTTGATTTTTTTTGCCTTCTATAGCTCAGCAAAGATCTTTAATTTGCTTTCAGTGCCCATGAGATGAAACTTCAAATGCTAACATTTATCCACTATATGTGCCTGCCTTTGTGCACACTATGGGTATATCTATGTTAGCAAATACTGAAGCCCAGAGAGAGCAGATTTGGGTAGCACAACAGTTGGCGCTGAGGGCTGATGTCCATGCCAAATCCATTTCAAAGGATTTCACTGCAGACCACCTCTAGTCCAGTGCCACAGCCTGGATGCCTGTTAGCAGCAGGAGCTTATTAGATGAACACTTGTGATGTATTTTCCAGCTTACCTTCACCTGAAAGAAATCCAGTTAACATGCTTCAAGACAATTTTGTGATATGAACTAAAGATGAGTATGAGAGACCCACCAGGGGGTTGCTTTCATAAGTGCACTCCTGATTGAAACTCAGATGCTAATGTAGAGGCATCTATTGAATTTTGCTGAAGCATTTATCCAGCAATGGCTAATATGGGAAATAAATGTTTGGGGACATAATGTGTCACACAAATAGGAGGAGTACCATGCTTTTTATCAAAAGGGGAAAAACATCAAAATGACAGAGTTTCAGGGTTCTGGGTGTTTTTTGGGGTTTTTTTCCTGGTTGAAAAAAAAATCTGTTCTTCACTTATTTTAATCATTGTTGGCAAAAAGATCCTCCAGGTTTCCATTTGCATTTCACAATTTCCTCTGAATCCTGGGTGGCCTATTAATTCAATTAAGTGACCCCTAGCCTGCTGCTTTGTAAATCGATATTATCCCTTTGAGTTTTGTAAATCATATTACTTTAACCTACAGTGCATTCCTGCTATCCAACTGAGACTGTTCTTACTGTCTTTTGTTAAAGGACTTCTTTTCCTGACAATTCTTGGGAGAAGAACAAATTAGCAGTAGGCTTCTTTTTCACAAAGTAATTTTGTCATTCACCACAATTTTCATTGTGCTTTGAACTCTCCTTGGGAACTGTTTTATCTGATTTCTCTTTCAGTTGTCAGCTGTTTGTTTTTTTCTTTTCTTTGCCTCTCTCCTCATTAATCAGACACGCTTCTCTTTTATAAGGCCATTCTGTCACTGTGTTTTCCCAGATGTGACTGTCTGGGTGCATCTGCTTTTACCTTACTCAGTCTCTGACTTTCCACATTTCATCTCCTTGTGTTCTAAAAGAAAGACAACATCATACTCGAGATTACCAAGACTGGATGTGTTCTCCATCAATTACCTTTTGTGGTAGCTTATCCAATGCCACTGTCTTCACTTTGCAGCAGGGTCCCAGACCCTTCTATCTGCATCTCAGGACTGTGGAATCCAAATCACCTGCTCCTTGGGAAGAGAACATAATTAATATCTCAAAAACCTCTTTTTGAAAATGTGGCTTTATGAACTCTTAATGGTATTTCATGCTTTATATTTGCAACTATATTTGGCATTTTATCTGGCCAGGGGGCATGTCTTTTCTGTAAAACTGAATAAGAAAAGTAGAAAATTTATCCAGACAAATATGAACTTAACAATTTATTAGAATTCAATATATATATATTTTTTTTTTATGAAAGAACTTGAAGTCAGGGAGCACTTGGCATCATCCACGTCACATCTTCCTACTTGCAGTAATTATTGCTGGTTATGCATCTTTTCCTGATCAACCTAGTTTCTGAAAGCAGTTCTCAATAGCCATTAGGTTTTATAAAGTAATGTCTGTTATCTCCTCTTTTCAAGACTGTTTTGAATGTTCCTTATTGTTGGCAAACACAAATTAAGCAACTGTACTTATAAATTTACAGAAGCTGGAAGATATATTATGGTATTCAAGGTAGATGACAAAAGCATAAGGGAAAAAATTCCACCTTAAGTTTATTTAATACTAAATTCTTTTTTGCTGTTTCACCTATGTGTGCACATGATGAAGTTTGATTACTTTATGATAAAACAATAAAAGTTTTTTCCTTCCTAAGAATGACAAACTCAGTCTTAATGGCTTTTTTCTTCAGAATAAGGGTTAGAAAAATCTGAATGTAACTTAAAATGACCAAGAAATATGATAAATAGGTTAGTGATCATCATGGATTGTATTCAATGCTGAATAAAAGAATTAGGGCCTATTTTGCTTGGATGACTTGTAATTTCTTAACTTGAATGCATTTCCTTGTTTCTTCTTTACCCTATGTTTTGTAATAACAGCTCATAAATCCAGCACGCTTCAAAGACTCAGTGCATATGCAATGAAATGTTTTTAATTTTTAATATATATAAGAACTGTGCTTCAAAATCTATTAAGGTCATCACTTTCAAGGAGTTGTTGTACTTCTTTATCCATGGTACAGATAAGTCTATGTGATACAGGTATGTTTATATCTGTAAAAATGTAACTGCAGAGTTAATAAGAACTCTTCCAAAATTTTAAACCAAATGGAGAAACAAATCAAAATAAAGAATATTTTCCACATATGTGGATGCAAAGGACAGAACTCAGGAGGAACAGGATAACTGATAAGAAGTTAATATATATATCTAAACAGAATCCAGAGAAGCAGCCCATGTGCTGTATTATTACCTCAATAGAGAAGTCACAAAAAAGATGCCATTATACTTGTAATGTAATATTTAATATTTGTCAAGTGAAAAAGTCCTTTCAGGCACGTAACAGTTGCAAATTATAGGGTATTTACTATAAAAATTTTAATGTTAAATTCCTTAACACTGACTTGCAAACAACATTGTTTGTTACTTTCTGAATTTCATTGGGCAGTCTGTCATAGAAGAATTGTTCATAGCTTTTTTCCTTTCCACATCAGTGGCAGCTAACTTTAGCTTCATAAATCTCAAAATGTCACTGCTTATTTTGAATTTTTTGGGGGGTTGGAGCAAACTGCTATGGTTGAGAATATGCTATATAAATATATTTTTTTTTTGGGGGGGGTGGTTCTTGATATGCAGCATGCAATTGGAATGCCTGCATTTCTTCAAGTAAACCAGCAAAATGACTATGGATAGTATTGGACTATGTAGGTTTCAGGAAGAACCATGAGGAAAGTTTCATCAGGAAGTTCTTAATGTAATGAGGTAGATGTCTGAGCAGTCCCTTACTGCTCTGTGTCCAGATTCAGAAATCTTTTTATGAGAGTAGGCTCAGATCATGAAATGCATGCTGGTTTTTTTTGTTGTTTGTTGGTTTGGGTTTTTTTCCCCATTATAATTGCATTCCTCAATCTCAAATTCAGTTTGGAATTCATTATCTGGTTTAGTATAACGCTATTCCTGGCATCGTGTAGCTTTGCAGCTGTAGTAGCCATTATCATTTGCGGCCTTGTGATATATCTTCTTCTTAACATTCATTTACTCATTTTCTGACTCTGCACTGAGCACTTGAATGCCCTTTGAATCTGATCCAATCTCTCCAAAACAAAGCAGCACCAGCAACTTTCTGTGTGTGTCTGCAAAAAGCCACTTATGGAAGAAGCATCCTTAGGAACTTTATGTGACACCCAGACAGCAAGCAGCTTCTCAGAGAAGCTAATGTTCTCTGAAAATACTGCTGCTACTTGCATAGCTGTCCAGTGACTTCTGCACTGCACTGGCTTTTTGCAGAATCCAAGTATTATTACATTTTTTTTTAAGCTTGTCTTTCTTAGGAAGCAAGCAGCAGATTTGAGGACCAAGCATGTATAAGCCCTATTGCACTACTGAACTCAAAATGAGATTTTGGACATTTTGAGACTTGTTTGGCTTCAGGAAGAAAAGGCAAAAAAGAAATCTTCAGGTTGTCTTCAGATACCTAATGAAAGACTATAGGAAAGACAAAGGCAGATTCTTCTTGGGATTTGCAGTGAGAGTACAAGAGGCAAGAGAGAGAAATAAAAACAAGTAAATTAAATATATATATTTCCCACTTACAGGACTTCCTCCAGATCAGCCAGAGAGAGGTGAACCGGATAAGGGTGTCAGTGCTGTGTGGTTTTTTCTGTTTTAATCTGTGTGGTTGACTATGAGCATATGTACGTGTGTACTGTATGTATGAGTGCTTGCATGCATGCCTACTGGGAACACAGGCTGAGCTTGAGGACATGGAGCTGCAACAACCTCACCTCTAGTGAGCTGTTAGATTTGGCAGCTCCTAGAATTAGTGATGCCCTTCTCAGAGTCTAAATGTTTTTTGCTTCTGTGAATAGTGTTTGCTAAGCAGGTTACTCGTCTGCAACTAGTATTACATGAAAGAATTACCTGTACTGATGAATATTAGTGTCCTTGCTTATATGTCCAGATATCGTTTATGACCCAGAGCTTGGAGCTGTGACCCATATGCACCACTGGTATAACATCTCCTGACAATATGGCCGTTCATTCTAGCTCACATCCTCCATTCTCTGAGAAATTGAAAACAAGCTGCAAGTATTCCCAATATAAAAGTGCATAGAAGTTTTTTGTGTCTGCTGTGAGGTAACTACCTCATTTTCTATTTCATGGTGCTTCAGCTAATTGCATTATTATAAACTTCTGATTACATTCAGAAGAGAAGAAAAAGGAGGTGGGTAAAGGGAAGTAGGAGGGGAGATGAACAATTATCAAACTTTCTCCTAGTCATGAAGAAGATAAGCAGGAAATAAATTTGGGAATTAAACTGCATGACATCACATCACATTGCTTCTTAATGATTACTGACAAGTCACTGATTAGTGTTGTCAGCATTCATAACAATCAAGAAAGTGTCAGTTTCCAAATCCTGTTGCATAGCCAGTGATACATATACTTCTGTTAATTTCCACTTACAAAATGATACAAAACTCTGGAGACCTTGTGATTTCATTTTAGTGCTTATGTAGTCACTTGACAGTATGTAGAGTGTCAGTACTGGTGAGATTATAAATCCTGCTGGCCAAAGGCTAACAGAAAACCTACAATGGGAAAGCAGAAAAAAATCCCAAGGGTTATATAATCACTTAAGGAGAAGAGTAACTGAAACAACTCCACAGAACAAAATAGATCTAAATAAAGAAATAAATTCTGTATCTACTCCACAGAACAAAATGTTGACAATGGCTGAGTTCTTAAACCAAGGATTAAACTCAAAAAAAGGTTTCATCTTGAGAATTTAGCCGTTTAAACCTGGGCCCACTGCTGGAACATGCACCCCAGGTTCTGAGTTGGTTATAGCACAAAGTATGAATTACAGAGGCCATGCTTCCTATCTATTGATTGTCGAGGTGACTGGAAGCTAAGTCCTTCAGAGCTGGACTTCCCTCCCTGTACGTGCTCAAGTATGAATATTTCTGAACCTGAAGGAGTGTAAGTTCAGAACCAATGCCTACTGCCTCCTAGAGCCCTTAAATGAACATGTGGAGCTGCTTTCACATAAAAATTGCACACAGAATTATTTTTCAGGAGTTATGAACATAACTAAAAAATCCTCAATGTCTGAAAAATATATTTTCATGTTTCACAACCAGAGTCACTTTATTTGGAAATCAGAATATTGATTTAAGTGGCTACCTGTTGATACCTAAGTTTGAAAACTCCTTCACATCTTGAATAAGTTCCATATCAACAGAAGATACATGGAAAATAAAAACCCACAAGGGTCACTTGATTTACAGCTTCCTCTTTGTTTGTAATTTTTTTTATACCTTGGGCTCTGAACAGAGCATTAAGGTCACCTGAATGAACTGATCCACTATGAATGCTAAAGTAGGTTCATACACTGTATCGTACCATGGTGGCATCAAAATTTGTGGTGTTTGCTAGCTGAGAGTTACAGAGATTAATGATACAACATTTCAAACTTTTGATGATGAACAAGGGTTTCAGCATTTGCTTAATGGTTTTTTTTTTTTTTGGAAGTGAGTATGTGAACATGTTGGTGTGCTGACTAGAATGCTTTCATGGCAAGGAAATTTGGTGCAAGATGCAAGTCCATCAGAAGAAAGAGAACTTGATTCATTGCTCATTAAAACCATGTGAAAGACTCTCAGCATCTCTAGGGAACTTTGGGTAAGTTCCAAGGCTTCCTGTATCTACAGTTACATTTGATTCAAACTATTTATGCTTCTTTCTTCTTTATTCAGTAAAGCCATTGCCATCATGCTCACTGAATCAGAGTAATAATGCTATATGTTTGTCACGTATGAAAGGCTCCTCTAACTTCTGAAGTGTTTTGATATTTCACCCAGTGTAGCCCCCACTGTCACAGGCAGAGCAGCCGGGGAACTTCTGTGACGTAAAGAGATGTTGCACCACAGTCAATTAGTGATACATGGCAGGAAATATCCTAATCTTTGCTAAATGCAGTTTTGTTGTCCAGAGCGATAGCACTTCCAGGCAGGTGATATGGAGCACTTTTCACTTGAGAACCCTTCGTCCCCTCTCTGTCTTCCCTGTGTCTGTGATGCCACTGTGGGAATGACAGATCCTGAATAGAAACACAGAAGGTGTTCTTACCTATTAAGAATTCAGCCTTCTCAGGTATTCCCCAGCTACACGATGTGTCACAGTATAATTTCTTGCTGGCTTCAGGTCAAAACAGTAGAGGATGTTGAAACATTTTACAATAGTTAAGCCGTCAATTCCCATCAGTAAGAATAGCGAGACAATTGCTCATAATAGGGTCCATCTGGGTGAACACAGAGTTTCTTTAGTGGACTAATATAGCCATTGTCTAGAAAGACTAAATGGCTGTGTTTTATTTTTAATTTATATTGATGTATTTACAGTCTAGCACTCTTTTAAGCACTGCTGTTTGCTCAGAACACCAGTAAGTAACTGAGTAACAACTGGAAGAAATTTGCATGAAGTTCTTGTTTGATTTTTGTGGCTTCCTTTATTACAAGCAAATTCATGTAAATACAGGAGTCTAATCTTGATATTGTTACCACATCTGTGTCAAAAAATTCATCTGATTTCCCTAAGTCACTTTAAAAACTCTGAGCACCTGACACTTGCATTATGCTTGAACAAATAAGTAAATGTAAAGCCAATATATGAACTGTTCAAATGAAGATATTTTCCCTGATATCTTACTCCATTAGAGCTTCAAATATCCATGTTCATTTCAAAGGCAAGGAATCCAACCATCCATGTCCTCTCCTATCTCTGATTCTGCTCCCGTCAGACAGGTGATTTTCTCTGAGCAGTCATTCTGCCACTTGTGCTAACTGCCTTTTCATGGTGTCCTAGGCTATTCATAAAAGCTAGCCTGTCCCAGCCATCAGTTAGCACAGGTCCTCTGTGCTAGGCTTTCTTTCAGGTACAAAGGAGCAGAAACTTGAGGCACACACTCTAACCATCATTATGACTAGGGATTGAACTTGGACTTCGTATAGCAAAACCAGAAACCACTAATGTTTTCCATGTGACCTTCAAATGAAAATAGTCTACAGATGTTCCCAATGTTCCTGTAGTATCAGAAGGCAGGCTGCATAATTTGAGCTATTTGTTTTATGAGATCCATCTCCACCTGGTAGTTTGAGGGGAACTGCTCAAAAGAGTGTCAGCAGATGTCCCAGAGAAAGTACATTTCAAAATAATGCCTGTGGAACATAAAAGGTTCTTCAGGGTAACTTATGTGTCCTTCCTGAAAAGTCAAGGCCCACAACATATGTACTCATAAATATGAATGCATTAAACCCTATTAATAGTTTTTAACAACATTCATCATCTCACTAGGGCATACCATTTTATTACCACTTCCTAAGTCCTTCAGAGCTGATATGGACAATATTGAGAAGTAGCAATGAAACAAAACAGATGTGAATATGTTAGGGTATTCAATGGGGAAAAAGTATTCCTTCAAAACAGATTCTTGAAAGAACTAATTGACAGCTGTGCCTCTGTCAGAGCAAGGCAGACTGCAGGGGACAAAGAGGAGCTTGTGCTCAGGCTGGAGCACAGATGTAAAACCTGCTCCTTGAGGAGAGGAAGAGATCTTAGAGGGAAGTAGGGATTTACCCTACAAATGTATGGGACCACAGTACATTACTTTGTGACTAGCTTTTGCTGAAATCAGCAGGAATAATACACTGGCAAAACAATAAGAAAAAACCCTTGAAAAATCATAATGCAAAGGACTCCCCACATCACTGTGACTTCCACTGGAGGAAAAAAAAACTTTTCCAGTCCAGAGAGCTTGCAGTGAGACTAGAAAATTATTCATTTTTGAGGGAAAAACCTGAATACTTAATTTTCATTAAACAATATATTAGCAGAATCTAACCCTCCTTGTTTGGGCCAATGTGCATAGGCACCTGACAGCATGTACTGCCAGGCTGTGCTCTGTGACTTTCTGCCACCTGTAGATTTGCCAGCTGGAGGAATTCAGGGAGCCATGTGGTCAAGACTTTTCTGCAGTCTTGGTCATTACCAAAAACCAATGAAAATTCCTCTTCTATCCTCATAAACATGCACAGTGTAAACAACGAAATGAAAAAGACAGAAGGGAAATCTGACTTCTGAGCTAGCCATACTCTGAAATAATACAGAAGAGGCAGAAGAGTTCCACATACACTGCAGATCTCACATGTAGAAAGACCCCTTGAGCACTCAAGCATTCCCTTTGTCTTAAGTGGGAAAACTATTCAGCTGAGTAAGGATTACAGATGTCACTAGGAGGTGCAAGATGGGGACCATTTTTTTCTGCACTGCCTGAGCTGTTCTGGCTGGAAATCAGTACAGAAAACCATATGAATGGAAAAGACCAGCTCTAAAGTAAGATTCGGTTTATGGCTTGCGCTGTGTGCTTACTCCAGGTCCAGTAATAAAAGAAAGATATTACTTTGGTGCTCATTAATTATTAATTACCAGCTATCTGCACCTTTGAACTATTCCTGCTGCAGGAGCTGCGGTGCATTTATGGCAATTCATCAGACACAGATGTTTTCAAATTCCCTCTAAAGCCATAAACATGGATGCCAGCTGCCCAGCTAAGTCAGAGAAGTCTTGATTTATTGAAACAGCTTTTGCTATTTAAAAGGCCTAATGTACAAACTCTAGGTAAGAGAGGGAAACACAGTCTGATATATTAAACAAAAGAAAACGAAAGAGTCAGAAGTTTGTTTGATGCCCAACCATGCAGTTAATGAAATAAAGACAGATGGAAACATGCAAACACCAACATCTTAATAGCAATTTTTCTATGACAAATTCTCACTAGAACTTTCCCATTTTAACTGCTATGCAGTTTGCAGTCGTATGCTTGCATCCTAAATAGCCAAACAGCTTTCACTACCCCTTATGTGGAAACAGTTCTGCAAAATAACATGCTCCTAATCTTTTCCCTTTCTATCATTTTTTTTTTCTGAAGTCCTTGATTCTTCAGAAAATTCTGTATACTTATTCAACCCACTGCAGTCACAGGGGCTTTTCATAGGGATTTTTCTTCTGACATTGAGTGCACCCTCAGCAAGTTTGCCCATGACACCAAGCTGTGTGGTTTTGTTGATATGCTCAAGGGAAGGAATTCCAACTGGAGGGACCTTGACATGCTTGTGAGGTGGGCTGATGCCAACCTGATGAAGTTTAACCATGCCAAGTGCAAGGTCC